>JAQPPZ010013048.1:0-64407 GCA_028583015.1 Wollemia nobilis | reverse complement strand
TGCTTTATGGACTATCTAGATTAGCCAATAATGACAGCTCCTTCGCGATATTTTAAAATCTTTGATTCAGGGTTTTTAGCCTACTCATCTACAAAAAAAAAAAATTGTATTTTTTTTGGTTTTTGCAATTTTGTTTTTTGTTTTGAATAAAGGAAGATAGAATGAAAACACACAATAAAATTATATCCTAACAAGTAAAAATGGTTGAGCAAGAATTTTCATAGTCGTAGCAAAACTCAACCCTGGAAAGTGCTCTAATACCACTTGTAAGGAACCTACTATTGAAATAAAGCTCACACGCACACAATACTAAAAGATAACTAAAATACATGTAATAATAGAATAACACTATGTAGAATGAATTGCAGAATTGAAACAATCTCACAAATAACTCAAAATCGCAAGCCTCTTCAAGGGAGAAACCTCCTTCAATATTTCATTAGCTTGCAAAAATATACATTCGTATATGGCTTCATGCATTTTAAAGAGAAAGCTACATGCAATCCTACCTAAAGGCTCAAGAGTTGGCTTACATGCAAAATGCCACTTGGCTTACATGCGAAATGCCACTCGAGCTAGAATCTTCTACCAAACATCAATTACAATCTTGATAACGGTTATATGTAATGGCACCATTGGTTACAATCTTGATAACGATTACATGTGATGGCACCACTTGGCTAGGTGCCTTATTTGCCACATACATTACAAGGAATTACAAAATAATATTATAATAGAATCCCCCACATTGGAAGTGGGTTATTACATAATAATAAGAATTACAAAGTAACGTTAGGATGGGAACCTAACAACTTATCACTCCAAATTAAATCTTCTACCTTTATAAAAAAATAAATATTAACCTTATGCCTCCAATCCTTAATTTAAATTCAAATTTTGAATTTAGATTCAATAAACCCTAAAATTATACCTTGCTCTCGACTTGATGATATCTTGATGAGCAAATTTGTCCTTGGCGTAGTCTTGAATAATCTCGAGTATTTCATTGTTTATCCTACCTTGGAATGTGTGTATCAACTCATGCAATGGTCTTATTTGAGCACATCTCTGGAAGATGTTTTAGTTCAGATTGTCCAAACATTTTCACTAACTTATTCTACCCTTGAATATTACTTAAACGTCTACCAATCAAATCGATGTATATGTTATATCTTACTGCCATCTCATTTGAATCTTCCTTAGCAAATTTTTTCACTTGGTGTGGTGCTCATCTATCTAGTGATTTTATAATGCTTTGATTATGCCTTGCTTGTTCCTTTTAATACTTTGATTACCTTCAATAATTCCTCTTGGCATTCTGTTTGTTTCCTTTTGATGCTTTTTTTCCTTTGGTGCTTGTTTACCTTCACTTGTTCCTCTTGGCACTCCATTTACCTTTGCCCAACTTCTCGTAGTGCTTTGTTTTATTTGGCACTTCGATCACACTCAAAATTTTATCTCCTCATGTTATGATTCCCACTTGGCACTTATATATTTTGATTCCTCATTGTAATACCTCATTCCAGGTACATCATGGTAAGTCTTTGCTTCTATATCAAACTTCTCCCTTCTTAGTTGATCTCTAATTTTATTTCTTGTGTGTAGTTGTTGACTGCTTGCACTTGGTTGTACCAACAACCTTCTATTGCTTATCTAACTTGTCATGTTCTCTATTGCACGATGCAGGTTCAAGTAGCACTCATGGATGTACACTTAAACTTTTAATTGCTTAAAAAATGTAACACTAAGAGACTCTTTCCTTACACATTGTCTCCTTTAATGGTTATAATTTCCTCTTTCTACTGTCTCACTGATAACTTTCTTGAACATATGCATATGTTCTTTTGCTTGGTTTTCTTTCTAATAGTTTTTCATAGCTTTCTCCATTAATGGCTTCTCCTAGAAATACTTTGGCTCAAGTGATTCACAACACTGCTTTACCGCCCTCAAATAATTGCCTTCAATGTTCTCAAACTTGCTCTTGCACTTTTTGGTCTTATTTCCGCATGATATTAATATTTAGATGTCTTTTCTTTGGTTGCCTAGTGTTGAGTGTTAATTTCACCCAATTGTGAAATTGCACTCTTCCTTAGGGTTTAGATCCCAAAACCCTCTCTTGCAAATAAGTTAAAAAAACAACTTCTCCAAGGTCTCCGCTATATTAGCATTTGCATATGTGTATTAGTAATCTCAAAAAAAATATATCAATTCAAACCTAGGAACACCTTAGTGATTGCAAGTAACTGTAAACAAGGGGCATGTGTTGGTTTATTTTACCATGCTACTTTAATGATTGTTCATGAAACCAAACAAAAAGTAAATGTGAATTGGTCCTCATATGACCACGATGTAGTGCCTTAGTTCTTTTTATCCTAAGTATTTTAAGGTAGATTTTATCTTCCTTATTAAGTGGGTTTTAATTAAGCTTTACCTTGCATTAAATCTTTCTTTAAACATGAAAGTAAAGATTAAAATCTATCTATGAATGTATATCCGAAATAATGAATAGGCGCCTTAAATGTAGCTTCTTATCATGAAGATAAAGATAGCCTTTGATATGAATAATAAACTATTCTTCTTTGGTGAAATTAATTTTCACAAAGAGATAATAATTTATAGCCTTGAAATATAGGCTTTAAAATGTCATTTAATTATCTTTCTTTAATGAAATAATTTTCATAAAGAATAATAATTTAATGTGTTAAAACAATAGCCTTTTAATATAACATATAAAATCACCTCTCTTTAATGAAATCAAAATTTTCATAAAGATAGGTGCATTAATGGTCCCGAAAAAGATAGCTTATGAAATGCCATAAAATTAACCCCCTTCGATGAAATTGAAATTTTCATGAAGGAAATTTTATTTTATGCTTGCAAGTAAAAAAAATATGAAGCTGAAAATTTTTTATTTGACTCCAAAATGTGAAAAAAAACAATTCCGAAATTGTAAAATCTGCATCAAACAGTCATTTTCAAAAATTTTGTATAAAATTGGAATTACCTCGGAATGAATCTGAATCTGATGCGTATGATATATTTTACATCATTCTTCATGGCTATGTAATTATTTTTATCATTTTAAGTTTTTACGATTTTTATTTTAATCTTTGAAAATTGAAAAAAATAGCAAAAAAAAAGAAAATTTAAAAAAAATAAATTAAAAAAACAAAAATGTTGCAACCTTGAATTTCTCCACAGACCCTGCAAGCATTATTATTCTGCATAAAACCAGTATTAGAGTGACTCGAGCTTCAAAGGAAAAGAGTGCAATAAACTGAAAACGAATCCAAGTTAACCATAAAAAAATGCATAAAACTTGAGACATTTCCAATTAATTGCTATAAAAAGATATTCAATATTCCATTACAATGCAGAAAAAAATGCCCAAAGTTGGCCTCCAAATGGTGAAAATCAGCCCAGCGGTATGCCTTCCTCCTCCGAAAAAATCCCAAAAGATTCAGCCCTTCTTCCTGCATTTTCTGAGGTATTTAAATTTTTATTTTTTTGTTTCCCTTCACTTCATTTCCAGAAACTCTTCGTTTTCCCTTGAGGCTCTTCGTTTCCATTCTTCAAACCCTTGGTTCCTGTTTTTAGTTTTGGCTTGCATGCAACCCTTTTGCTTTTTTATTATTTTGAAATGCTTCCTTCCTTTTTTTTTATTATCCTTCATTTCCTTTTGTTTATATTTTTTTTTCTCTTGTTTCATTTTCCAAAGTTTTCCTTCTTTGGCTACGTAATAGCCAAAAGCATGATGGCACTGCTTTATTTTGTGCATGCAAATATTAGATTATATTATATTATATAATATAATATAATATAATCTTTTCTTTCATTGTTTATTATTTTTTTTTTACTTTTTCTTTTATTTTGATTTATTATATTATAATATATATATATATATATATATATATATATATATATATATATATTTATTAATATATTATTTTTGAATGTTTCATTTTCATAATTATAATAAACATATATATACATATTAGAATTATAATTTTTTTTTTTAATAAAGCAATCAAATAACTAATTTAAAAAAATTACTCATTGAAAATCACAATAAAGGAAAACTTCAAAACTAATCAAAATAAACAAAACCTATCAACCTAAAACACTAGCAAACTAGCAAAACAAGAAAACATTAGTCAGTGTTAAACCGTGAAATCTACCAAAAATAACATTTAAAACTCCTCAAATAACCAAAATTTAAAGGTGGGTCCCCAAATTTGGAGCTAATTGTGGAATGGCCACAACACCTAGTACACTTTTATTGCCTTTAAGTTTTTGTTCCTCTATGTTGTCCTTGACTTTACCTTAAAGGATCTATTCCTTTAATTTGTAGCCTCTTTCATTTGCTTGTAATGAGCTTGTATCTTTGGTTGAATCTCTTTCTCTATACCAAGAGTATAGTATGTTGTCCTCTATATCTTCTTTCACTGAATCTCTGAACCCTAGAGCTTATTATGACCTCTTCTCTTTACTAATAAGGACCAGATCCCCTTTCTTTAGTTTCATATTATGTTGTTTGTTCCTCGTGTCTATGGGAAGAGATCAAGGAGACCCCTGTGAGTGTTTCCCACTCGTTGTTGGTGTAGGCTCCTTGAATGAAAAAATAATTCTCAAATTTTTTATTTGTGATAGCTTGTTGGTGAATATTTCCTTGGGCAAGAATTTCTTTTTCAAATTTTGACTTGTTGTTGTTTGTTGGTGAAGGTTTCCTTGGGTGGGAAACCTTATTTCAATATTTTGAACTGTTGGAGCTTACGGGTGAAGGTTTCCCTAGGAGGGAAACTTTATCACAAATTTGTGTTTTATTAGAAGTCTCTCAAGGGCCATGATGGCCCATGTTCTCTTTCAAGGTGCTTGTATGGAATAGATTCTTATTCTTCTGGTTCCCTTAAACCTGGTTGTTGTTCAGGTTGTTTCGTTTGTATGTGGTCGTATGGAGATCATCTCCTAGATTTAACTGTTCCTTGTTTGTCTCCTTGAGACTATCCCACTTGTTGTGGTTTTTTTGTCCAAGGTTCAAGGATCTTTTCAAAACCCCTTCCAACCAATCAAAAAAAATAAAGGTCACTATCTATTCTTTATGATGGACCTCTTTCTACGGGTCTCATTCCTTAGACTTCTTTTAAAGAGCCTTTATATTTCTTCAATGGGTCTCCTATATATTTCAATATTGGTCTCTTTTCTTAGACCAATTGTCAAGGTCAATAGGACTTGAATCAATGAGACTTTTATCAAGGACTTTTTCCTTAAGACCTGAATCCAAAATATCAATATCAAGGTCTATCTTCGAGACCTAAAATTTCTTATAGACTACCTTCTATTCTAAATAAAATCTTAGAATAGGTAAACTCGATCTATTCTTTGTCAAGGTCTATTATTCAAGACCTAAAAACTTATAATAGACTGCAACTCAAATCAATCTTGAGAAAAGCTTTCTACCTTCTTCTTGCACTTGAAGATGAAAGTCTTCTCTATCTTTTGTAGGAAGCTTCTCACTTCTGAAGATCAATATTTACTACAACAATATCTTAGGTTGATGTGACCTGAATCTTCTTCTTTTTCAAGGTGACAATAAACTTCCTTGATACTCCAAACAAGATAGTTTGATTGTACCAGCTTCTTCAACTTTCTTGATAGAAACCAATTGCCAAGAATTTGTCTATCCTTGAAAATACTCTATCAATGTCAGGATGGCTATTTCTTGAATGACCAACTTTCTCTTAAGTTGGTCCTACCTCAATATTCAATCTAGAAATCTTCAAATGTCGGGCTTGTCTATTTTCCTAAATAATCAATTGTATTCAAGTTGATTTACCCAAATATTGGTTCTAGTCTTCACTGATTATCCTTCAATCTAATGAAAAGACCTTGATTGAGTCATATTCTTCATTGGTTATCCTTCAACCTAGTGGAAAGACTCTAGATTTTTATTTTCTTCAATAGAGTCTAAATCTAACTCCCTTTAAAGTAGATAGACTCTAACTAATTTTGTCACGTTGGACACAAATTGATTTTGTAGCTAAAAAATCTTGTGCAGCTTCTTGTTGTAGCTCTAATACCACTATTGAAGCCTTACTATTAATGTAAACTCATAGGATAATTTATTACAGGATCAAATATATGATAGTCATAATATAACAAGATCAAATAATAATGTAACAGAGATAATATGAGACAACTAATATGTATATATCAAGGCTTAACAATATATCAAATAACATTCATTAATAAGCTGAAATATGAATGTAATAGCCTGAATCATACAATATAACAACACTTACAATATTAGTTGCTCAAATGTATGCAATCTACATTACTCCTCTTTTTATTATAAATATATCATAAAACTCTCATATAATGCTCTCTATGTAGACAATGTAGGCTATGTGGGCTATGTAGGCGATGTAGGTGATGTAGGTGATGTAGGTGTTATCTCGCTATGCCTCTCTATGGAGTAATATATAGCCGTTGTAGGATGACTCTTTGGTTACTTGACTCTTCATTTCCATATGTCAAGTCTCATGACTCTTGGCTTATCTACTTGACACTTGTATATGCAACACTATCTTGTATGCACACTTGGACATGAATCTTGACATAACTCTTCCTAATCTAAGGATACATGTGCACACTTACATATGAGACACTTGTGCACATTTACACTCATAACACTTGCACATATATTTACATGACACTTGTGCATTTCCTACACATCACTACATTACATAAAATATTTACTCACACTCTAATTCAAGACACAATCCTAATCTAATATTTACAAGGATGTACCAAGGTGGTCCATTGGCATGTACCAAATAATGTAATATTCTCCAATACTAGGATGATCATCTTCCTCATTTTGTGATAAAATAGAGAACTTATTATTATTTTATCTTTATGATTGTAGTTGAGGCCTCCTTCTACTTCCAGATCTTCTCTATTGTTTTCTTCTTACTATTTGGAATTCTTGATCTTTCTCCTTTATCTCCTATTATACCTTAGTGGGACAGTACCTTAAAAAATAACCATAATGATGACAAGTAATACATTTAAATGGAATGTGCTCATAATCCAATGGTTGGGTATGGATTCAATCTAAGGCTTTGATACTTATATTTTTAGGAAGCCCTTTTTTTAGATTGAATTGAACACAGCCTACCATAAGTTGCATTATTGGCCTTCGAAGGAGCCCAATATACAAATGTTCCAATAGAGTTACCTATCATCTCAAGAGTTGGTTTCCATAAATGTAGGGGTAAAAATGGTAGTCTTACCCAAATTGAGACTTCTTTTGGTTCTTCCACTTGTGGGTCAAAACTAATTAACCAAGGTATCATGTAGAGAGGGCTTGATCCAAGGAACCAAGGATATCCTTGAAATATTGCATCTCTTTCCTTTGTGGAGGAGAAAATAACTATGAAATACCCTCTCCCTACCATCATGAATTCATAGCTAGATATTTTAGACCCCAAGAAGAGGTGATCCATATTTTAATGGTTGTTGGGATAGGCCAAATGCCCACAAATTTACAAGCAAGAGCTCTCTTAGTTAGGGTGAGGATCAAGCTTTGAATATAGTCTGAAGGAATCTCTACCACTAGAGCATCATTAAACTTAGGAACAAAGGATTCTTTGTTACTTGGTTGGGATTGTTGTAGCCTCCTTGCCTTTAAAACTCTCATGGATTCTTATTAGATTAAACTTTATAAATAACTTGAGAGTTGCATATATAAACATATTATTAGTGGGTTAAAAAACATTGATATTTAATTTTTTAGTTATAAATTTAAACAAAGAACATGGTTATATGTTGTCTTAAAAACTTATCAAGGTCACATGTCTGATCATTTAGCTAGTTTGGGGTGATTTTCAAGATGAGTGGTTGAGTTCAAATTTCAAGGTCAGCCTCAAATATGTGTATGGGTCCACTTGACTTCAACCCTTTTGTAACCTTAAAAGAAATTTTAAATTCATTATAAAATTTTATTATAATCAAATTACATTAGTTCAAATACCTAAATACCTCAACTTTGATGGACTAGACCCAAGTTCAAATACTACCAATAGTATATGCATAATTGTCAATATGTTGTTAGGTTAGGCTACAATCCCATATAACCAATTAATTTTTTTCTTAATGATAAAACTATTGTTTTATCTTTTAAATTTAATTCAAGTTTTTGAGATAATTCATCTTCTATTAAGAAATTCTCTAGCTAGAATTCAGGTATACATAAAAACTTAATCTTATAAAAAACTCTTACTGAAGTTCTAATATCAGTAAATATATTAACTTTGTGTGAATGAAGAGTGTATGTTATTCTTTCCTTACTATAATCAAGCCTAGAATTTGATGGTCTATAGATGGTATTTCTATTTTTACACCATAAGTTATGACATTATTTTAAGATTTCTAACCTTCCTTTTCCTATGAACTATAATATACTCCACATGCACCACTACAAGATGATAGAGCACGAACAAAATCATAGAAGATTTAGATGTTTTGAAACCAATTAGGCTTCAAATAAATAAAAATATTTTTTGGGTTTACTAATTCCCTCATATTTTCTTGTCATCTCAAGGCTTGGAGAAGCATTTTTATTAAATATGTGAATATTTTAAATAATGTAACTTTTTCATGCACATGTTCTTGTTAAATAAAGTAATGTTTAATGTGAAAATGCACATGCAAGAGTTTTCTTAAAGAAAAAATAAGTTGGAGAAAATAAGAAAATTGTTCTCAAGTTAGAAAGGCAATTAAAGAAATGAAAAAGTGCATATAATAGTAAAAACTAAAGTTCTAAAAATAGAAAATAATAACTTGGAAAAACTTTATTGGCATTAGCATGATTATATAATATAATGTATCTCCCATAAATTTATTAGTTCAATATGTCTTCACATGGATCTATTGGTAGTTTTACACCTTGCCATATTGGAGTTTTGATATAATTTTGCAGAAGGATTTTTTATTGTAATATGGCAAATATGTTGATCTGCTAATATTTTGACCGAATTGATATATTGCAGTTGTTTTATTTTTCTTTCTTTGTTTTTATACACCTTTTTGGCTTGGAAAATATGGGTGTTTTAAGAAGAAGGACTGGAGAAATGTATTAGAGACTTTGGTTGGCGTCATCTACAAAATCATCGAGGAAAGGTGCAAAAAATATTAAGTGCTTGAAGAAAAAAATTTGTCTAAGGAATGAAGAAGCCTTTGCCCCAACCAAGGAACGAAGGGCCCTACGCAACCCTCATTGAAGTGAAAGAAAGACAAAGAAATTGGAAAATGACAAAGTATCAAAGGAACAACAGTGCCCGAAGATAAAGCTTGGGAGAATTGTGTTCACCCCAAAGTTGGGGCGAAGGCTTTGTTCGCCCCACTTTGGGATGAAAATCCTTTTAAAATTATGCCCACCCATCACAAATAAGACAAATTCGGTGAAAGGGGTGTTTTCGTCCCAAAGTTGGAGTGAAAGCTCCATTCGCCCCAGCTTGGGGCGAACGTTGTTGAAGGCGCGATGTTGAAAATTCAACATCAGGTTCACCCTGGTTGATGGGTGAATGCTTTGTTCACCTCTCCTAGGGGTGAACATCCCCCTAAATTCAAAGTCGTGTGAACATGCTACCAATTTTGAATTCGGGTGAATATAATGGTGGATTAAGCGACGTTGAAAAGTCAACATCGCATTCACCCCAAAGGGGAGGCGATGGTCTCTTTCACCTCTTTTGGGGGTGAACGTGAATTTAAAAGGGAAACGACATGGTTGTTAAAGGTTTTCACCTAGGATGAGAAGAATGATTGTTTCCATGACTAGAGAAGCAATATGATCCATTAAATCCATAAAGGTGTATTCTCCATAAATGCACACTCTGAAAAGAGTAAATGTGCATTCACTCACTATCCAGATCGGGTGAAATATGTTATCAACGTCGTTATGTGTTTTCTAAATGTGCCCATAGTAGGTCAATTAAAAGCATTAAATAATGGAGGTGAGGAGTAACTCAAATTGTGGATCTCGAGCAGGGAAGGCAACCATATTAAATATGCAAGACAATTTTTACAATTTCTAAAAATACAGATTTCTTGAAGGAATTTCCTTAGAATTCAGATCACTATTTCAAAAGGATGTATTTTAAATATATATAAGGAAGAATTTTCTTGTATTGGTCTCTGATTTGTGAACATCCTGTCTCCTTGTGCATTTAATGAAAAAGGTGAAATCCTCTATAAATACTACTCAATTCTTATTGTAAAAGGAGGTTAGACATTCTATGAGAAAACTCTTCAATTTCTCTGTATCAATAGAAGATACAAGGCTTCTAAATTTGCAAGTGATCTTGTGTGTGATTTCATTCTATTTTATGCATTTCTATCATACACTCTTATTCGTTATCTGTTATTAAATATAAATTTTACATCTAAATTTGAATATTGTTGGTGAGGAATTGAGTACTGGAGTGCAATCCTCGAGGTTGTTTATCCAAGGTTATAAGTAAATTTTGTTGCTTTTCCTCTGTTACATGTTGTTTCATGCTTGCGTGAATTTCCTACTGTTAGTCTGCCCTAAATCCTACACCTTTGGCCTGTGGCCATATTTCCCATTTCTTTCTACAATTTCTAATTTCTTTCCTACAACCTTAGTCTTTAACCAATGTAGGATTTAGTAAGGGAGCCAACCCTCTCTAGAGATTGGCACGGAGGACATTCCTTTCCTCCGGTATTTCAATGTTGGCCATGTCTAGGGCACACAAACGTAGTTTTGTTAATTAGGCAAATATTTGACCAACAGTTTTTGGCACGCCTAGTGGGACCCCAAAATTTCCACTTTCAACAGTATCAAGGTCTGATGTTTATCTTCGTGTTGTATATTTAGAACATTTGGTGACTCGATTGTACCCAAAAATATCCAAACGTGAAGACAATGAAAGTTGTGCTTCATGATTATAAGATCGAAGGCCAACAATTTTGAAAATCCTATTGAGTTTTACGAAATAAATACCCAAAGGCTAGGAGAACATCCTCAGATCGTCACTTTACATTGTACGTCATCATTTCCTCATACATCTCATACAGCGTCCATAACATCCTCATGATTACCTGGTGTGTTTTTTGCCCCTGCAAGTCTGGTTAGTACTGCTACTAGAATTCCCCAAGCTCAACCACACACACTAGTCCACATGGCTCAAAACCCACCACCATAGCAACAACAACCACCAAGACTATTATCAACATGGAATAGCAGCTCGACACCATCGCCACATGGGATCAGTTGGTCGAAATATTGATCAAGAATTTCCATGAAAAATTTGATCCATTCTCCTTGTTACATCAGTTCACAATGATTCAAATACATTCACAAGAGAAGATAGTTTATTTCAACATTAGGTTCGCTCAAAGCTAGCAAAGAGTTCCTGATGGTCTACATCCTATGCATGAACGAGTTGTGTTTTACTACCTCAGAGCATTCAACTCTAACATTGGCATGGCTTTTCGGTAAACCAATGTGAATACCTTACCAAAACTATACACATAGGTGTATAATATTGAATCATATTAGATCGCCATAGGTAAGCTTCCCCCAAAAATGACCATGCATATCCTACCCGACCTTCCCTAGCATTTATATTTATTGGACATTTTGAGTTACTAAGTCAAAGTTGTCATTGATGTCACCAGATGAAGTCAGCATTAATACCAAATATTTCAACAAGAAATAAAGGGGAAAAATATGGTTATTTGATATCCAGAAAGAAGGCCAAAGTTCAAGTGAAACATGCAACGACGTTCTAAGCAAAGGAGGAAAAATTAGTATTTAAACCTATGCCTAAAGGACATGAAAATTATCCTTGCTCGATTGGAAAAATAATAGCATACGAATTAATGCAGAGCTCGTGAAATGAATGTGTGAATTTCGTGTTTGTCTTGACAGTGAAAGGAAATAAAATAAAAAGCGTTGATTAGTTGGAAGACAACAAGGCACCTTGGCCTAGTGGCAAGTGGGATGCAAGCTTACATTTTGTGTACAAGAGGACAGCGTTCGAATCTCGATGGAAGCGCTTTGGTGGGTGTGTTGAAAGCGCCAAACGTAAGGCGCACCTTTTTGCAAGGCAAGGAAGGCATAACGTTTTGAAGCACATGGTGCTTCTTCCTCTCCAATGAGCGTGTAGCTCGTGTGGTGGTTTGCACCGTGGGAAAGACATTTGTGTGGGTTGCGTTGAGAGTTCAAAACTCTCCAAAGGCAAAGGTAACATTTTTATATTTTATTTTATTGAATACCTAAGTTGGAGGTATAAGGTGTTTGATGGTTGAAATTTGGAAAGGTTGCTTTGTAATAAAGTGTGGTAGTTGAGAATTACCTTTAGGAGTTAGAAGGAGAATTCTGTTTTTATTTCTTTAAAGTCTTAAAATTGAAGTTGTGGAATATTGAAAGGTTAAGACTTTGTGAATGGTATGTTATTTTGGATTAAGGATTTTTGTGACTATTGTGAGGATATTGATTATTATTGAAGTTGGAGTGATAAGGTGTAATTTTGATATTATTTTTGTGATATGTTTTGTTGAAGAAAATTATCCTCTAACCCTTATTGAGATTGGAAAAGAGAAATTTGTGAGTGTGGTAGATTTGTAAGATCAACTCCTCTTCAAGAAAAGGTATGGGTAAATTCTTCTTTATTGAGTTGGTTGATTGGCTTGATTAAAAATTAAGTTTGGAGTGAAAAGGATTTGATTAGGGTTTCCTTTTTGAAAGTTTTTGAGTTGATGCTTCAAGGTTTTTTGAATTGAGATTTGTGATTAAACCTTGTTTGATAAGCATTATTGTTGAGACCATTGTTTGAGTGAAGTATTTGAGTTAATGCTTCAAGGTTTTCTGGAGTTAAGTGTTGTGATTAAAACTTTGTTTTATTAGCATTGTTGTTGAAGCCATTGGATTGTGTGAGGAACTTGAGTTAGGGTTTGAAAAGAACATGAGTATCATTGTTATGTGAAGATTATTTTATGAGCATTGTTGTTGAAGTGATTTGTTGTACAAAGAACTTGAGTTAGGGTTTGAAAAGATCATGAGTATCATTGTTATATGAGATTTGTTGTTGAGCATTTTTAGAAACATTTTGAGTTGGATGATACATACTTGGACTAGGATTTGTGAGCAAAGGTTATTTCTTGAAGTGATTGGTTGAGTAGAGTTGATTGAGCCTATTCAAGTGGATGTATGAAGTGGTTGTTCAAGTTCCATAAAACAAACTATTTTATATTCTAATTTGAGTTGAGATTGAGTTGAGTTGAGATTGAGTTTTTGAGTATAGAACATATTGAGTCTCTAACAATTCTCTTTATGCTTCTATGATATTGAGTTGAGAAAGAGATTGAGTTTTGAGTATAGAACATATTGAGTCTCTAACAATTCTCTTTATGCTTCTATGAGATTGATTTGAGTTAAGAAAGTGATTGAGCAGATTTGGACAAGTTTTGTGTGAGCTTGTTGAGTAGATTTGGACAAGTTCTGTGTGAGCTTGTTGAGCAGATTTGGACAAGTTCTGGGTGATCTTGTTGAGCAGATTTGGACAAGTTCTATGTGAGCTTGTTGAGCAGAGTTGAGCAGGTTTTGTGTAGACATATTGAGCAGAATTGAGCAGGTTTTGTGTGGACTTAGTAACCAGATTTGGACAGGTTTTGTGTGGATCTATTGAGCAGAGTTGAACAGGTTCTGTGTGGATCTATTGAGCAAAATTGAGAAGGTTTTGTGTGGACCTGGTGAGCAGATTTGGATAGGTTCTGTGTGGACCTGTTGAGAAGAATTGAGCAGGTTATGTGTGGACCTATTGAGTAAATTTGAGAAGGTTTTGAGTGGACCTATTGAGAAAATTTGTGCTAGACCGACTGGATTGTGTTTAGTGTAGATTTGAGTGGACTTGTGCTAGACCGATTGGACTATGTTTAGTGTAAGATATTGAGTAGAGTTGTGCTATATCGATTGTACTATGTTTAGTAAAAAATTGAGATAGGTCTTTGGAGGTGACAGAGCAGTGAGGATAGAGTCTCCAATGGATAGATAATCATCAACCAGGACATTGAGGACAAGTCTTCTGAGTGAGGACAAGAGTCTTCAAGTGGAGAGAGATCCACCAGTCAGTGCAGTTGAGGCAGAATATTCTAGACAATCACTAGTCAGAGCAGAGGAGAAAGGTTTTTCCTGTGGATAGATATCCACAAACCAAATTTAGGGGATCAACGTCTCCTTTGGACAGAGATCCATAAACATTGTAATTGGGAAGGGTTCCCAAGAGATTGATTAAGAAAATTTAGTGAAAGATTTTCTCCATGGAAGTAGCCATCTTTGGGTGAACCACGTAAATTATTGTCTCTATTGTGTGTGGTGTTGTGTACACTGCCTTGATTACTGTTGTTGATATTGATATCTTTACATTGCATATATTCATTTTAGAGAAAATTTAAAAAGTGCTCTTATACTATTCACCCCCCTCTCAATATAAGCTTGTGTTCTTCAATATTCAGGTGCGTTTTCACAACCCATGCCACCTATGTACCTAGTTTCTTCATGGAGCTTAGGTCCACCCCAAATTGCTCTGATTTTTGTCCTATAACTTCCTAATACATGTTTTTTGAAGTTACTTGCTTTGGCAACATCACAATTACCCACATTTGTTCCTTTTCTAGCATTTTCGATACCACCAGCTCCACTACCATTACCTATGCCACCAATTCCTCTACCTTTACCGACACCTCCTACTTCCTCCAATTCATATCCCTACACGGTATTGTTACAAGAAGTGAAGTCAACCAATTCAGCTATAAGTATAATGTCAAATGAACTTACAATAGTGAGGAAGAAGCAAGTGGAGGCTGATTTTTGGTCTAGAATATTTCAAACACCACCAATCACTCGGGAACAAGCAACCACTAGCAAGGATCCTGAGAGGAACACAACAGTGCTGAAAAATAAATAAGCTAGCACATTCAAAAGGGTATATTAATACTCAACATGCAATGATCCTCATGGAGAAGATATGTGTTGGTGCATTTGAACTATGTACAAACGCTAGAAAAAAGTTTTGTCGATGGTCAAGTCAATATGATAATGGAGGGTGATCACAATTTTATGGTGCCTTATTTGGAGCAAGTTTCGATCCTCACGAGATCTGGAAAGAAGTCAGTGACTGTGGATCCAATGGAGTTGAAGCCTTTGAAGGTTCCTGTAGAACCAAAAGTGCAAAATGAAAAAGCGCTTAACGTTGCGGTGAAGCAACAGGATTCAATCCTATTAAAATATCTACTACCTAAGCAAGCTCAAGAAAAGATGAAGGTGTTAGTTACACAGTTTGAAGCTACTCTAGACCAGAATGAGGTGAGGAAATAGGCCAAGGAACACCTTTGATACCCTTCATTGACTAAGCGATAGAGAGTGGAAGTCACTCAACAGTATCGAGATAAGTATGAAAATGGTATAGAGGAAAAGGCTTCAAGGGTTTCCTATTATAACATTATGGAAGAAATGAAGAAGATACCGATAAAAGTGAGCTTGTACGATGCATTACAGTTACCTGGACAAGTTGACTTGCAACAAGAATCTCTCAAGACCGCAAAAGAGCGAAAGAAAAGTCACTCCCAAAATATTTTGGTGCAGAAACTCTCGACTTCGGCCATTATAAAAAATAGGCCATCCGCATTCTATTTTTCAATCAGAATGGAGGGATGGATTGTGCACAACTATATGATCAATTTCGGTGCTGCAACTACTATCATGAAAAAGGCGGTATGTGAAGTCATGGGGATGGAGTACACGAGAATTAGCCTGGGAGTATTGCAGTTGGATGGGACCCTAGTCATGATAGTGGGAGTAATCAAGGATATTCCTATTGTGCTACATAGTATACCACAAATCACTATTATCCAAGTAGTGGTGGTTGACTTGGAACCATACTTCAACATGTGCCTCTCAAGGGAATTCACAGAAAATCTGGGAGGTTACCTTTCCTCGGATTACTCACATTTGGGGATTCCATTCAAAGGAAATAGAATTCGTATTTATAATGAAAAACCATCGACTTTTCATATCAAAAAGTTGGAAGAAGAAGAAAAATATCCAGGTGTAGTCAACATGATGACTGAAGAATTAGAGGAAGTTGACTTGATGGAAGAAGCACTTGGTGAACTCCGTCTTGAATATGAGTTCTCACTCATGGATTTCAACATGATGGTTGAAATGAACATCGGTTGTTATACGATAACCAAGCCCGAGCAGGTAGAAGAAAAAATTCTTGAGTCCCCAAACCCCATTGAGGATCAATTGTGGAAGTTTTACTTTGATGGTGCTAGGTGTAAAAATGGTGTGGGGGCTGGTATTGTTATGATTTCTCCCATAGGATTACAAAAGACCTATTCTTATAGATTGACTTGGTGTTGCACAAATAATGCAGCCGAATATGAAGTATTGTGTCTTGGCTTGAAAAAGGCTAAAAATTTGGGCATTAAACAACTGCAAATTTTTGGTGACTCTAAGCTTATTGTCAATCAGACCACAAAAAAGTGTGTGTCAAAGCAACATTATTTGAAGGCTTATCATAACAAAGTATGGGATTTGTTTGAGTCCTTTACAACCTTGAACATTCAAGAAATTTCTTGAGAGCAAAACAAGCATGTTGATATTTTGGCTTCTCTTGGTGCAAATTATTCTCCTGTGGAGCAGGTAGTCAGAAAACCCAAGACTATTAGGGTAATATATAGACCCTCAGTCCCTAATAAGAACCTCTATTGGCAAGTGTTCAACAATGATGAGCAAATAGTCAACTTTATGATTAAGGAAGTTGCTAGCGTGGATGATAGAGTGCTTGTCGAAGAGGAGATGGAGGGGATGATTCAACTAAAGAACAATCACATTCCCAAGGGATTGATTTCACTGGAAAGCTTATTCGACCAAAATGACAAGTCTTAGAAGCATAAAATCAAGGTAGATGCGAAGGAATATAAGGACTTGCAACTAGATCCTAAAAATATCATCATCAAAATTGGAACTAATTGCACGTCGGGAGAATTAGAAGATATCAAAAACTTGTGTTATGAATTTCTTGACATTCTTACATGGAGCTATAAATACTTGAAGGGGTATGACAAGAACGTGATTTAGCACACCATTGAGCTGCAGAAGGGGGTAAAACCTTTTCGACAAAAATAGCAGCCCATCAATCCCAAGATCAAAGTACTCATGAAGGCAGAACTATTAAAGATGTTGGAAGTGAAGATAATATATCCAATCAAGCACTCAACATGGGTGGCAAACCTGGTTTCGATACGAAAGAAGAATGGAGATATCTGACTATGCATCAATTTTTGAAACCTAAACCAGGCATTGCTAAAATATCATTACCCTCTGTCATAGATTGATCAAATCCTCCATGTAGTTGTTAGAGCGCAAATAATTTCATTATTAGATGGTTTCTTCGGTTACAACCAGATATGGGTGAAGGATGAATACCAACACAAAATGGCATTCACTACCAAGTGGGGCACATTCTCCTATCAAAGGATGCCATTTGGTCTCTCAAATGTTGGTGCTACCTTTCAGAGGGCCATGGACATCACTTTCAATGAGTTATTGAATAATATTATTGTAATATATCTTTATTACATGACTGTGTTTTCACATCGTAGATAAGACCACGTTTCTCATTTGAGGTAGGTGTTCAAAAAATACCTTGAGTTCAGGATTTTTATTAATCTAAAAAGGTCAATATTTATTTTCAAAGAAGGGAAGTTGTTGGTTCATGTGATCTCACAATAGGGACTGGAAATTGATCCCACAAGAGTTGAGGTCCTCCTAAAGTTACCACTTCCAGCAAATAAAAAAGACTTGCAATCTTTCTTTGGACAGGTAAATTTCATTCGAAAGTTCATTGTTGACTTTGCTCAGGTGGTGAAACCCATGACCGAGCTCCTGAAAAATAATGCAAATTTTAAATGGACCAAGGTGAGAAGATGAGCTTTTCAATATATTAAGGAAATAATCACTCAAGCTCCAATGTTGATCAATCTTGATTATGCAAAAGACTTCATTCTCTACGCAGTGGGTGAGCAAGAGAGTTATGTTGCAGTCTTGACGCAGAAGCAAGAAGATGGAGATGAAAATTTGATTGCCTTTATGAGCCAAGTTATTACACAGCATCAAGAGAAGTATAATTTTATTGAAATATATGTGTATGCGGTGATGAAATCATTGAAGAAATTCTGGTACTTTGTCTCACAGAGTAAAATGATCATTTATGTTATATACCTTGATGTCCGAAACTTCATTCTCCAGGGATAACTAGGTGACAAAAGAGCACGCTAGGTATCAAAAATCAAATAATATTATGTGGAGATCCAACCGAAAATGCTAGTTTGTGGACAAGCTCTCTATTATGAATTGGCCAAAAGTGTTGTTTTAGAATCATTGGATACAATACAGGAGGAAGATATCAATGAAAATGTTTGTGTAAATTTTGCTATGACAGGTCGTGACTGGAAAGAGGACCTTGTTGACTTCTTTACTTCTGGTAAGTTTCCACCACATCTTGATGCTTCACAGCATCGGAGGTTCATGCTGCAAGCACTCAAATATGTTTTGTTGCCTAATGGGCTATTTCACAAGAATATTGATGGAGTTCTCCTCATATGTGTGAAGGAGTCAAAAAAGGAAAAGATACTGGAGGAGTTTCATACTGGTCTATCTGGTTGCCATTATGTAGTAAGGCCCATGGCCTTGAAAATCATCTCATCCAGCTACTTTTGGCCTACTCTATTTGTCGATGCTCATAAATTAAGTCAACACTACGATAGTTGTCAGTGGTATGTTTGCAGAACCAGGAAAGGAGTGTTGCCCCTATGCCTAATTCAAGTGGAAGTGCCCTTTCAGTAGTGGGGCCTTGACTTCTTTGGAGTCATTGATCCACATTCCTCTGCATAATATATATACATTTTAATGACGAATGATTATTTCACTAGGTGGGCAGAGGCTATTCCTACCAAAAAGGCAGATCAAGCAACTATCATCTCTTTTTTGGAGGGACTCATCACCCATTTTGGTGTCCCAAATTCTATTATGACAAATAATGGAAATTCATTTATTGGGGCTAATATTACCGAATTTGTTAGTAAGTATGGGATTTATCTTAAGATATCATCCAATTATTACTCACAGGGGAATGGCTTAGCCGAATCTACAAATAAAAACTTGTTGCGGATCTTAAAAAGGACACTGGAGAATAATAAAGGAGTTGGCACTTGTTGTTGAAATAGGCTCTTTGGGCAAACCGCATATCCATGAAAAAGTCTATTAAAGCCTCCCCTTAGTGTACGGAAAAGAAGCGATTCTTCCTTCTCATATTGAGCTTCTAGTGCTCCAGACATTGCAATTATTCAAAAATGAAGATGAGGAGATTTATCTAATGAGTGCGAGGTTGGCCCAACTATTATAGTTAGAAGAAGACAGGTAAAAGGCATATAAAGCATTCGTTGATCACACTAAAGTAATGCAGAAGTGGTTTGGAAAGAAGATAATCAAGTGCAGGTTCTAGGTGGGAGACTTAGTTCTTAAATGGAACGATAATAAGGCCAAGCCAGGGAAACACCACAAGTTTGATGCAATCTGGGAAGGCCCTTTTCAGATTTTTGTAGTGAATTCAACAAATGCATACCATCTTTGAGACATGGAGGGTTGGGATCTTCCTATTCCGATAAATGGCCTTCATTTGAAGGCCTATATTCAATGATTGGATTTTAAGAGGTACCATCTTGTAAATATATACATATTTTCTTGTTAATATTTTATTTACTTTATATAGTGACTATAAAAAAGGGGGAAAAGGAAAATTTAAAAAAAAAAATAATAATTACTTTCGCTCCAAAATTCCTTATGGTGTTGGAGGATATTGGCAAAAAAAAGACAGCGTTACTAAATTCCTAATGGATAATGCACCTTTGGAAAACAAAGTTGTACATGATAAGAAATGAAGCACTTTAGCCCCCTCCGAAGATTATGTTCATGATTGAATGAAAAGGGTGCTTTTAGGTGTTTTTGCCTAATGGAGGAGCGCAAGGCCTTAGGCGCCCCCTTTAAAATTAAATGAGCAAAGAAAATAGAAGTTTCAGGTCAACGAAAATAGTCAAAATCATGTTCACCTTAGAATATGGGTGAAACGGCCATTCACCCCTAATTTGGGTGAACGCGTTGGTTAAAGTGTGCATCGTCGAGCTAAAATAAATCACAAGAGATTAAAGTTGTACTGAGCAACAAGGATTTAATATATAATACATATATATACATGCGCCTTGGTTTTTCTGGCAAAAGGTTTTGAGTATTAATGCAAGGCACCTTTAAAAGAAAATCTAAAAATAAAGAAAAGCCTTAAAAGCAGCTGTATTTTTTTAGAAAATCAGGTTTTTCTAAATCTGGGCGAAAAAATAAAAATGAAGAAGGCTTTAAGAGAAGGCCATTTGCCGTGGAATCATACCAAGCAAGTCGAAGGCATTTTCAGAGTGAAAGGGAAATAAGCCAAGTATGTTTTAGAGACGTTTTGCCCTCATTATTTTTCAAAGCACAGTGATTTTCAAAAATAGAGGAAGATATCGAGTGTGTACAAGGCGATTTCGCTCAAAAAAGGAAGATGAGCGTGCCTCAAAATTATTTCACCCCATTGCTTTTCGAAAGCATGTGATTTTAAGAGCACTCTTGCAGAGGAATTTTGCCCTTGAATGCATGGCAGATATTGGGGAGTGTGCATGTAGGCCGAGGAGTGTTTTGAGGGCATTTAATTCAAACATGCGCTCGAATTTATGCAGGAGAAAAATTTTGTGTTCTCGAGGAGCAAGAATACGCATCATTGGTTTCCAGGTGGCCTATTTATTTTTTTAAGTAAGCTTTGATTTCTAGGGCACGTTTTACAACAAACTTGTGCGGCAAAGGAGGGCATACTTTTCAAGGATGATTTGGCAGCAAATTAGAGATGATACCGTTAAAACATTGGAAGTAGTGTTGGACGAGCGAATCAAAGCACATTTTCTTCTGAAATCGTTTAAGAGGAATTCAGTATTTACTACGGTGGTTGGTGGGGCATTCTATATAAGATGCCAGGTAAAAGCTCCACAGTTTATTTTTTAAATTTTTACTACCGTTGTGTTTTCGAACTGTTATTGCATAAGTTTTCATAGAAAATTTAAGTCACTCATCATAACGAAATAATGGGAAAGCGAAGCAAAGAGACTATAGAGGTTGTAGAGCCTAAGAAGTCAAGGAAAATTAGAGGGTCAAAATCCAAGAAATCTCGAAGAAATGAGAATGTTGATTTAGACCCATACGTCGACACAATAGTAGAAATTGGAGACTGTGCAATTACCCACAAAGGCATGGAGAAATTGTGATAGGATGTGGAATTTGCGGTGAATAAGGGTTTGACATTAGGAAGCTTGTTGACAGTGTCATCACACACAGTTATTTTGGTACCTATATCCACTCGTACACCCTTGTCCGGAGCTGGTGTAGCTTATTGCTTGATTTTACGATCTAGTTACAAGGACGGTGAGGAATGCAAATAGGAAAATACTTTTTACCATCACCCCAGAGGAAGTACGGGAAGCGTTCGCTTGTGGTTTTAAGCCCCCTTCTTATGTGATTACCAATAAGTTACATACCCATGAGTATGAGGACAGATACGTCTCCATAGTAACGATGCATCAGTTCATGGAGACATAATTGATTAAGGAGCCACAAATGGGGCAGCTTCCAAACTTGTCGAGGCTGCTCATCAAATTTAAGAGCTTGGATATCTACTCAATATTGGTATGGATTATGGGTTTACCTACAGATTATGTCATTCATAAGTGGTAGGCAGCCCTAGAGCAATGCATTTTTCGGGTTGAATTTTATTCTCTGCCAGCAATGAGGCAAGGCACCAACCCGATTTTCTTCGATTGGGTCGATTTCATTTCTCGAAGGTTGAATTTTCAACTAGAGAAATTGTAAATTTGGAAAGAGACGTCATTTAGACACGCTTATGGTATTTCTTTTTTCACCTAAAATAGCACTTCCATTTCATTGTAGTGAAAAAAATGGACGAGAGGGATGAAATTTTACCAATTTATATGTGGACTTATGCACTATCAAGTAGGGAGTCATTTTATAGTTTTAACAGTTTATTTTTGGGGCCTGCAATAGAATTACTTTGTGATACATGTGAAAGAGTACCACGGGGAGTTAAGAGAAGCAATAGTTATTGGAGAGATTTTGCCAATGAACATGTTTTTGTTACGGAGGTGGTGCGCCAATCAGACTATGTGAATGATGTCTATGGAGTAGGGTACAGTAAGAAAACGACTTGCAATATGTTGTTTAAGTTTGATAGTATAGAAGTGAGTCAGGTAGGATAGAATCAGCTACTCATAATAACGTTGCAGGACCTAGGGTTGATAGAATTGCCACAACGTTGGAGGTATGATCCATTGGGGAAGTTTTTAGAAATTGTAAAGGCCAAGTCGTTTCACTATTTTCCTCATCCCAGCATTGAAAAAAGGTGAAATAATTTTGATGGGCCCGACATGGATTGGCACATTGAAGACATGACGGCACTCCCACCATGGCACGATTGCTATGAACAAGAAGCTGAATATAATTTGACAAAGTAAAAAAATTAGATTACTCCACCCAAATTATTTAGTCAGGTAAAATAAAGTCAACCCTATGGTTTGAGGAGAAAATTACAAATTGGTGGGTAATGTGGGTCCACCGTGGAAAGACCACGTCTCCTTATGGGTTGAATATGGATGACATATTTTTAGACATCTACGATGAGTTTTTTGACTCCTATAAACCCATCGCTTTCATAAATATCTTACCCCGAAGCCTCCAGCATTTTAACAATGATGAAAGCATGGTAGATGGAGAACACCCATTAATTGAAGGAGAGATTCTAGAAGAAGAATAATAGCAGTATGTGTTTAGACGAAGATCGTAGAAAATGAGGCAAAAATTTAAGGAGGCACCTACATCAGAGAAGCAAAATGTTCGAAATATGCTCTCATTTCCCAAATCTATGAAGAGACCAAGGACTGGTGATATTTCCTCCTCTACTACCAAAGTTTTGATGGCTGCAATTCCCACAGTTCCAATTGTTTCATTGACTGTTATTTCTTCTCCACTGGTGATAGAGGCTCTGATGACTATTGCGCAATTATTCTTGATGATACGTGAGCAGGAGGAGGACCAACAACCTAAGAGTTCTCAGGTGGAGGTCTTGGATGTTGAGGAGAACATGAATATTGAGGAGAGAGCGAAAGAGCAATTGGAGCAATAGGAAGATATTATTTCATAATAGCTCCCATCCTCACAATACATGGTGTCTATGCCCGAAGGTATGTCTTCTCTTCCCACTTCTCTTTCTTCAAAGCATGTAGTGACTACCAGTTCACTCCCATCAATTTTTATGTCAGTCTCTCCATATTTTGGTATACCCTCTGTATCTATTTCGCTTCCCTCTTCTTCCCTTCCCAAATTCACTACTACTCCTTCTTTTCCCCTTTCTTTGGCCTCCCTTTCTTTCAGTTCATATGTGTCAGGGCCAAACCTATTTTTGCACCCTTACCCTATCATTCCCACCACCACTTCTGCCAAGGTTATAAGTATGCAGGCTCCTCCCTGTGGCAAAGAGAGTGAGCGAAATAGTTTGCAAAATGATATTAATGAGAAAAAAATTAGCCTAACATTAGGAAATAGATAGGCTAATATAGGTTACAAAATAGGTTGTTTAACCACATTAACACTAACTACGCTAACCATAGGAAATAGCGCTAACTGACTAACAACTAACCTAGGATATTTAAATATTAACCTAGGATAAGAATGATAAATATCTAGAATGTAAAAGTAAATAGTAAAAGTAAAAGTAACTACTCTTTTACCTAGTGGAGTAAATGGTAAATATCCCAAGTAATGGAATATTACTCTAACATCCCCCCTTATTACATTATTTGGGTAATACATACATATCCCTCTATACAATAATATTTGGGTAAAGTATATAACTACCCCAATACAGTGAAGAAGATGTTGATCTGCTGGTTCTTTGCTCTGTCATAGTGCTCTGGCTACTCCTAAGCAAAAAGTGGGTCATTCCTCACTTTGTCTTCATGCCAATGAATGTCCTTATGGTAATCACATCATCCAACCGAATTGCATGGGTAACCAGCCACTGCAATCGCTAGGTGTAGTAGAATAGATCACTTCATACAAGGTTCATTCATTTACAATATGAATTTACAAAATATAAGGTAGCTAAGGTGTCGGTCGAAGCTGAAAATGCACCCTTATAAGTTCCCACCTTCTCATTGCAAAACATAATGTAATTAATTTCTGAAGGAAGTGTGACTAAGGTGTCGGTTGAAGCCGAAAATGCACCCTTATAAGCCATCTTCCCTTTTTACAAAAATTGTGAAGAAAAGGAATTTATATCCCCCCTCAATTGCAAAAAATGTGCAATGCAAGAGTGTTGTGAAGGATTTTACAAATATTGCCTCCTAGACAATTTTACATCACAAAAAGTCACTTGTCTTGTTACAAGTACTTCAAACACCTAGAATTTGCTATTTATGAATCCTAAAAGAGGTACAAGCACCCCTTATTGCAAGGTCTTCAAACAAAATACTTATGCTATTTATGAAGCCAAAAAGAGGAGAGAGAGAAAATGGTGCTTTTGCCCAAGGTGACACATGTGTTTTCCCTCTACAATACTGTTTTAGCCATGAGCACTCTATGCTCTCTTTGAACCAAAATCAAAATCAAAATGAGACACTTCACTAGAAATATGGCTTCTGTGACGTGCCTTTTCCATTTTAGTTTTGCTTGTTTGGAAACCAACATTGAATGGTGTCATGGTTGTCATTTTTACAATTTGTGCAAAACTATGCTTTCTAGGCAATTTGATCAAAAAAGTTCACCAATTTGTCCTTCTTTATTGCAAGTACTTCAAGCATGGTTGATGTTATGAAGTCTAAAAGAAAATATATAGTTTGTATGATGACTTCTACTTTTCTGATTGCCTTTACAAGTTTTATCTCCCTCTTGTCAAGATCTGTGTTTTGAAGGAAGAAAGGAATTATCCCCCCTTAGTGCAAAGGATTGCTACTTTCAAGGTTCCTAAAAAAAAACTTGTTCTTTCTTTCACTCTCAAAAGGTATTTAATGGCTCCTGCCTTAACACCCTTCAAGAAGGATGAAAAGTTTGAGGAAATTAAGCCAAAAAAATAAGAGTGAATTAGGGGTTTTGTTGATTTAGGAGAGAATATCAAGTGTAATTGGCTTTAAATCTATGCATGGATGTACACAAATTTGTGAAATTTTGAGGTTTGGATGTTCTTGATTATATGACTTACAGTTGCAAAAATAATGATGCAACAATCAAACAAGAAATGGCCTCAAAATCATTATCACCTAGTTTGCCAATTAAGGTGTCGAGTAAAATCGAAAATGCACCTTTAAGTTTTTGCAACAAATGTGTATATGTGTTGTGCAAAAAATGATATTTTTTGTCTCCACTTTGTTTACAATTTTGCAAAAAAAAAAAAAATTAATATAAAAAAAATGTATTAAAATTATTAAAAAAAACTAAAAAACAAAAAAAACTTATACAAAAAAATACCTTGGTCTTTTTTTTTTGTTTTTTAGCCAAAATGGCTTGGTGTAGTACCGACGGGAGTCGAACTCCCGACCTCCCGTTGGTCAGAGCCTTGGCGCTGGACGCTCGACCGTTTCGGCTACATCGCCGAATGAGGGCTAAGGGAAGCGAGGTCCCTTTTCTAAAATTTCTCGCAACGCAACAGGGAAAAAAAAGAAAGAAAGTGGGATTTATTTATCTCGCATGCACATTGTTTAGCGTGCTTCCCTGTTTAAAATAGGAAACGCTCTCCTTTCTACATGACTGCCTTCGGGTAGTCACCTTTGCCCGCCTTTTTACCTCATAGCTCAACCATTTAGATGATGCCACCTCACCCTTCCAATGAACGAATCACGTTATGCCAACAAAGCACCAAATGACCAATCAATTGCCACGTCAACGTGTCCACATGTTCGGTCAGCAAGCACCTCGGGGTGCATGCCAATGTTAGTTCGCATGTTTACCTTGATCTGCATGCCTAATCCAGTCAGCAACACCAGGTTTCAAGTCCACGTCAGCATGCCCGGCTTGGATCGCGCGTAGATTTAGTGTTGAGGTGTCCATGTCAGGTTGGGGTCTCTAATCCGATCATCGATGATCGAAGGGCCGCTTGCCCTCTCAGATCCTGATCACCGATTGGGATCTATGTCCTCCCACGGAGGGCACACCTGCCCTCATGTGGTGGTCGACCGCCACACGGAGGGCGCTCCTACCCTCACGTGGTGGTCGACTGCCTGGGAGGGCATGCCTGCCCGCCTCGAAGGCCCCATCTGTCGGTTGCCTATATCTGACCGTCGGTTGTCGGAGTCTCCTCTCTGGTCGACGACGGTCAGAGGGGTGCTTTGGCCCTCTTGTGGGCCTCTCCACGTGGGCCTGTCAGGTTTGACAACATCCTGTTATCAAATCTGTGGGCCTACGGGATCGGATCACAACTCGATCACAATAGCAATCTCGATCGGGCCTGTCGTCTCCTATTCGATATCCGACCTGCATGCTGCATGTGGGCCTTGTGGGCCTAATTGTGTCGATGGGCCTACGTGACGCATGTGGGCCCTGTGGGCTACACGGTGGTCCTAATAAATGCAGTGTTTTCTCAGTCTACAAGCTTGCTTATTGAGGTGGGCTGGGTGTTGCCAATTGACACCAGGCTCGTCCTTCGGGTGAGAAAAAAAATAACCTTGACCTGGGTAGGCGAAACCAGGGAATAACTCCCTTCGCCTCACCTACCATCTCGGCTCTGATGCCAATATGGCAAAGAGAGTGAGCGGAATAGTTTGCACAATGATATTAATGAGAAAAACATTAGCCTAACATTAGGAAATAGATAGGCTAATATAGGTTACAAAATAGGTTATTTAACCACATTAACGCTAACTACGCTAACCATAGAAAATAGCACTAACTGACTAACAACTAACCTAGGATATTTAAATATTAACCTAGGATAAGAATGATAAATATCTAGAATGTAAAAGTAAATAGTAAAATTAAAAGTAACTACTCTTTTACCTAGTGGAGTAAAAGGTAAATATTCCAAGTAATGGAATATTACTCTAACACTCCCATAGTGATCGTAATTACAGCTGAACCTGGTTCCTCTATCCATTCCTCTGTTTCAGTTACTCCTCTTCTGGTTGTTTCATCCACTTCCTTTGAGCCTGACCACTCAAAAATTTTGATACCATTCACACCCTTTATCACAATGGCTAAAAAGCATGAGGTGAAAAGAAACTTTGGCTCCAACTCAACTGCTCAATAAGGTTGCCTTCAATCTAGTCACCATGGAATCTCACACAATTAAAATCACTCCCCTGGTTTAGAAGCCACAAAAAGAAATGTTATCGAGTGATTACGTTTGTGAGACTATAACAGAGGACATCACCAGGATTGATCCCATAGAGAATATGGGTAACATACAGGTTGATATGAGTTCGGTATACTTGCATGACGAGTATTACAAGCAAAAATATTTTGATAATGAGAATAAAATTATTGAGCTCAAAAATGCCTTGGCTAAGAGCAGAGCACAAGAGGAGAGGACAGCCACCAAAAATAAACACTTATACCAATAAGTAGGAGTGCACTTGAAGGAAAGAGATGTAACAAGAATAGAAATGCACTCACTTCAAACATAGCTAGAGGCCATACATAATCAAATGGTAGAGATGACCACATAGGCTACATATTTTTCCATGATAAGCATTACGGAGGCGCGCCTTCGCTCAGCCCAAAACTGTGAAAAGCTGGCCGCACAAGCAGTTCAAGTATTGCATTATTTGTGGGTGACCAGAATATAAATTCAGATGGAGTAGCAGTTGATAGATACCATTGAGGAGATGCTAGAGCCGCACATGCAGATGGCTATAAAAATTCAAGCTTTGGCTAATTCCAACATACACATTCGCCCCCTAAGCGAAATAGATCATGTTTGGTCAGCTGCGAAGGTCACACTGTGCAATTATTTTTAGAGGATGGACCTGGTGAGAGAAGACCAAAAAATCCTTAATACCATAGAGTAAGAGCATATTGTTTCTATGATTCATTTTGACACTCTTGTCGATTTGGGATTTCCAAACTTTACTGATGAATGGGGTGAACCTCTGCTGAAAGAATAGTTGGAAGAATCCTGGAGGAAGTTTGTGGAGGATACCTCAAAAATTGATGCATGGGAGGATCCTATCACAGAAGCATAGGTGCTATCTCTTATGTAGAAGTATACCCACCTGGAGCTTTCGTTGTTCGAGCTAGCTCAACGAGCGAAGTGCCTTAGTTTAGAAGATGTCCAAAATATTTGTTTCATTTACAATTTGTTGAGTACTCCTTGCTTATTCACCACTCATTCTTGGGAGGAGGTAGTCACAATTTATGAGGTAACTTTTGAAAGCATCAAGGAGCAGGAGGAAGGCGCAGCAATAGAGCATGCAACGGTAGAAAATGCAGCAGAAGAAGCAGAGCAGGCAGAGGTACTTTGAGTAGTCGTAGAGGCTGAGGACATGGAGAAGGCAAAGGAGGATGCACAGAGAAAAACATCCACATCAAAAGCATCGGCAAAGGTAGTTAGCAAAAAAACTTCATAGCAACCCAATGGTTAAAGGTTTAGGATCACTTGCATCCATGTGATCTAGATACCCCGTGAGCCATCAGAAATATTGGTAGTTTTGAACCTTACCACATTGGAGTTTTGATATAATTTTGCAAAAGCATTTTTTATTGTAATACGTAAAATATGTTGATCTGCTAATATTATATTTTTACTGAATTGATATATTGCAAGTGTTTTATTTTTCTTTATTTTTTTATACACCTTTTTAGCTTGGAAAATATGGGTGTTTTAAGAAGGACTGCAGAAATGTATTAGATACTTTGGTTGGCGTCGTCTATAAAATCACCAAGGAAAGGTGCAAAAAATATTAAGTGCTTGAAGCAAAAAACTTCTCTAAGAAATGAAGAAGTGTTCGCCCCAACCAAGGAACGAAGGGCCCTATGCAACCCTCGTTGAAGTGAAATAAAGACAAAGAAATTGGAAAATGATGAAGTATCAAAGGAATGACAAAACCCGAAGATAAAGCTTGGGAGAATCATGTTCACCCCAAAGTTGGGACAAAGGCTTTGTTCGCCCATCTTTGGGGTGAACGTCATTTTAAAATTATGTCCGCCCATCACAAATAAGACAAATTCAGCGAAATGGGTGCATTCTCCTCAAAGCTGGGGTGAAAGCTCCATTCGCCCCTACTTGGGGTGAACGTCGTTTAAGGTGCGATGTTGAAAAGTCAACGTCAAGTTTGCCTTGGTTAAGGGATGAACGCTCTGTTCGCCTCTCCCAAGGGCGAATGCCCCCCTAAAAGCAAAGTCATGTGAACGCGCTACCAAGTTTGAAGTCGGGCGAATGTAATGGCAGATTAAGAAACGTTGAAAAGTCAACATCGCGTTTACCCCAAAGGGGAGGCGATGGCCTCTTTCACATATTTTGGGGGCGAACACGAATTTAAAAGGGAAATGACGTGGATTTTAAAGGTTTTCTCCTAGGATCAGAAGAATGACTATTGTCATGACCAAAGAAGCAATATGATCCATTAAATCTGTAAAGGTGTATTCTCCACTAATGCACGCTCTAAAAAGAGTAAATGTGCATTCGCTCATTGTCTAGATCGGGTGAAATATGCCATCAACGTCGTCGTGTTTTCTAAAGGCACCCAGAGTAGGTCAATTAAAATCATTAAATAATGGAGGCGAGAAGTAACTCAAATTGTGGATCTCGAGAAGGGAAGGCAACCGTATTAAATATGCAAGACAATTTTTACGATTTCCAAATCATGAGCGTGTTTTCAAGATGGCAAATGTCTCCAGTAAAAAGCTAGGCCTTATAATTTTATGTGCACCAAATCCAAAAATACAGATTTCTTGAAGGAATTTCCTTAGAATACGAATCACTGTTTCAAAAGGATGTATTTTCAATATATCCAAGGAAGAATTTTCTTATATTGGTCTCTGATTTATAAACATCCTGTCTCCTTGTGCATTTAATGAAAGAGGCAAAATCATCTTTAAATACTACTCAATTCTTATTGTAAAAGGAGGTTATATATTCTGCGAGAAAACTCTTCAAGTTCTCTGCATCAATAGAAGATACAAGGCTTTTGAATTTGCAAGTGATCTTGTGTGTGATTTCATTCTATTTTATGCATTTCTATCATACACTCTTATTAAGCACATATTTTGTATTGTGTAAATATTTTGTATGTCATAATTTGAATAAATAAAATGATGAAATTGTGAGATAATTTATATACTTCCACAGTATTTGATTTTGTTGGAATTTTACAAGTGTTTGATCCTCATAATTTTGAGGTATATAAATATAGATTTTTGAAACCTATTTACTTCATGGATATGTTGGTCATTTTATTTTTTTAATATGTTGTCATTAAAATATTTGGAGCATTTGTAGCTTTGGACACTATAAGTATTAGATTGATGAAGCTCTTATCTCCAAGTTTCAAAACATTTTGGCTCAAATCCAAGCTTTGTTTTATTAAATCAACAATGATGAATAAAATTTTATAAAAACTATTTGGTCAACAAGCTAAAAATATATATGAAACCATTTAGTCAACATATGACATTTGAGTTGATTTTATAAATGTGTTTGCAATAATAAGTATTTAAGGGTTGGATCATTATTGTTGTGTATAGGAGGAAAAAATGGTAGATATAGAATGAGAAAGGAAAAGATAATGCAAGAACATTGCTAAGATCCAAGGTTTTTAAAGTCATCCGCCAAACAACATGCCACAAAACATGACACTTAAGCTTCTCACTTCCAACTTTACAACAAGAAATGAGAAGATGTCCCCAATTTAAGGAACCAATACAAGGTTACAATGAATATGAAGGCTTAGAAAGCATTTAACCTTTCAAATATTTGAGTTGCAATGTTTTCTTATAACTTATTATTCTTCTTTTAACTTTATTTGTTATTAGAAATATTTGATTATATGTAAATATCTATCATAAAAAATGTAAGACATAAATTTATGTTAGTAATATAAATCAAAAGATAATATGAAAAAGAATAATTATATAAACTATACTGATGAAATTTCAAGTAAAATAAATATAATGTATTACATTAATTTAAAATAATAATTTTATTGGTTAATTATGATTATAATTGATAATACCCTATTATTTAAAGAAAAATTATTTTGAAACTTATCTTATAGATATCAACTTTATGCCAAGTATAAAACAATTTAAACAAAATGAAAATGAATATTATATCCTTGGAATTAAAATTCACGTGAATTTATAGGCCCCTAAAAAAACTTAGGCAAAGGTTAACAAACATATTAATAATTTAACTTTTAATCATAAGGGTAGGGGAAAAAATCCAAGTTACAGACGTTACTGATAAAATTCATTTGATTTATTTATACTACTTGGACTAGTCAATATTTCTTCAAGTGGTGGAAACATTGTATCCAATTATAGCACTATGAATATGAGAAGTACATCGATAAGTACATGATCATAAAAGAAAACTTTATATATTACACTATTAAACATGTTGCAAATGCTATGCATGAAGTTCAATGCATCATGATTTCTTGTTATAAACAGGCGAGGAAGTTTGTTGGGCAAACAAAAAGATTTAGCTTCAATTCTTGCTATGGCTGCTATGAATACTATATCTCTTAGCTTGTGCCTCAGTAATAACTCATTCAACTACAAGTTTGGTAATGGCCTTGCCTTTTATCCTAAGGTATTTTCAATATTAAGCAGAATGCATAGGCGTAGATTTATTGTTGCTCACACTGTCAACAAAATAGTTAATATTGTAACAACCATCATCATAGCAACTTATGGGATTATGAATTTATACAATTTCTTCCAGAGCCATGCGAAGTATGCTTCTTTAAAAAAATTATGTATAAGATTTGGTTTTGCTTTTTTCTCCTTATTTGCTTTTACATATGTTTGTGATGAAGAAAATAAAAATGAATTGAATACACAAATTTGGACGATGAAGAAGAATTAGAAATTTTCATTGCACATAATGTTTGTGTAACTAAAGATATATATTCATGAGTTTTTGTTTATGGCCATAAATTTTAGAAGACATGTACATACATATTTCAATCACTCCTTGTGTTTGTGCTTGAAGGTTTTAGATAATCACCAATATTGCATAAGCATTTAGAACCATCCAAATCTAAAAGCATAAAATTAAATTATTTTTCAACACCCCTCATAAATTAATTTTATATAATGCTTAAATATTTCCCCTAAAACACCATAAGGGAATATGGTCCCGTCTATGTCTCTAGGTCTTATTGTTGATTAGATACCCATTTACAATAGGGTTCTTATATAGACAAACTATAACCATCATTGTAGTCTCTCTCGACCACCAACCTAGGACACACATGAGGCTTAATAGCCATCAACAATCACTATCAACACAATACCACTTTTACGTCTTATCCTTACTCTCTTTTGAGAATTAAAATATTCTCTTGTAGAATTTATTCAACATTTCTTTCACTTTGTCTCATTTTATCACATTCATTCATCTACAATAGACATGTATTTTATCGGCCATTTTATCTTTATGTCAAAAATATTTCTTATAGTGATTGTTTCTACCACAAATCTCAATGGATGCAAATTCCAACAATTAGTTATCACATGTCCTTATCATTCACAATAACTATAATAAATTATTCTAAAAGTTTCATCTACTATATAGGTTTCTCTTTTCACAAACTTGGTGTCCTCAGTTCCGATTTGACCAACATAAACAAGGTCATTATTCTTTGGCCTTATGTTTGGCTCTATGGGCTTTCTTATGCATTGCCCTATCCTTCGTAATCCTTTACCAGCATATCCCATTATTTTTATTAATTTAGAGCCAATACCTTTGGTGTACTTTTCAAAGCACCCAATATCTTCATTATCACTATGGTCTTCAACAATGTGGCCTTTATCATGGCCAACATAATAATCAATATTAACAAGATTGTAATGAGCATCCATTACTTTGTCATCATGATGATCATCGTCAACGTAAACACCCCTATCACCAACAATGTTCAAGTTGCCTATATCACAAACAAAATCTCTCCTTTGGATAAAGTCATTGGTGTTACAATAAATATTTTCCACTATAGGCTTGACCTTCAACCTTTCATTTATTTCCTTGAACCTATTTTACTCCTTAAGCATGTCAAGAGTAGTTAGTGCCTTGTGTATCATCTTCACAACATCAATAGGGAATATGATACCATTTTCAAAGCAATCTTCACAAACATCAACTTCTTTGAGAATAATTTGTGCATTGCAACTAAATACTGATTATTATCCACCCTTACTTGCTTCTTGGAAATAAAGAACTTTATTTGGTGTTACACACTTTTAAGCTTCTTCTTACTTCTTGGCTTGTTTTCTTCTTACCTTTCTCATTTAAGTGATATGAACACTTTTTCTTATAGCCTTTGAAATTTGTCTTTCTCAAAACAATAGTGAGGGGTGTTGGATACCACCGATCGTGCACCCCAAGTACAACACTTCTTTGATAATATAAATCCTTGTTTTTTTCTTTCTAATCACTCACAATTATAAATAAATCTCTCTTATACAAAACATATTACATGATATTCCATTTAACACTATGATATTTTTACCAACCATGACATCTCAACATGAGCATTATGTTATTTAACGATTCTTAATAGGTCTTTTACACTTAGATATTGACCTCATATACACACCTTTGCCTAAATTTCAATTGACATCCATTGGACCCAAAATTCATAAATTGACTTCATGTCACATTTGTTTCTATAAGCTAACATTTTAATTGTATTTTATTGTAAATATATTACAAAGTAAATAAAAATTCAAAGTGTTTGATTTGTGAAGAAGTAGAAATTGCATGTAGAAACAAGAAGTGTTGATGAACTTGAAGTCAAATAAGCTCTCCACCACTAATGAATCTTCAATGCATAAGTGGAAGTAGCAAAGAACAATGGTGATCTCAACACAAGTGACTAGCAAGATAACAAAGATAATGAAGAAAAACCCAAAGATGTAGTAGAACTTGCTCAACCATATAGAAAATCTAAAATAAAAACCAACTCAATAAAACTACTTCAAAAGGCAATATGCCACCAAATTAATTCAGCTCACCTTCCTCCTTTGCTATGGATGGAATAGACTTCATTCCTCCACTTATATACCTTACTTCTCAATTCTTTAAACACTACAACATACCCACACCCAATACCAATGCCTCTGATAACATGAAGAAAAAATGAACGCATAAATTTGGATGATAAGGAAGAATGAAAAAATTTCATTGCATATAATGCTTGTACAACTACAAATATATATACATGATTTTTGGTCAGATGCATTTTGGTAGATGGTTGTGAGTTCTAGAAGACATGTACTAAAATCTTCTAATCACTCCCTATGTCTCTCGGAGGTTCTAGATAATCACCGACATTCGAGAAGCGTGCATAATGATCCAACTCCAAAAGCACAAAATTAATTTATTTTTCAACATGTCGAATATGTTGGTTCACAGGCTCCCCTTTATGTTGAATGGTCTTAGGCACTTATGAAGAATGTGAAGGACATGTTCAATGGCATGGAGATTTGTTCTTCCTTTGACGATCTTTTTGGTAGGCTTTCATTGGTTGATAACATTGAACGTCTTATAATTTCTTGATATTTTCTCAATAAATTAAAAGGAGCCCTCAATTATATTTATATGTTTGTTTATTTTTATACATGATCCAAGATGAAGATTAAGCTTTTGTCTTTACTAATGTATAAAAATAATTGAGTAGCAGGTATTGGAACGAGAAATGCATTGGACATGGTAGATATAATCCTTGTGTAGATCTCAACACAATCACCTTGGGACTTCAACCTCTTAGGCTACATTGATATAACATTTATTCGGGTGTGTACTATACTTTGATTAAACTATGTGAGTTATTGAGATAACTAACAAATTATGAGATTTCTTTTGTTAACTATAGGTGGTACCATTGCAAATGTGTTGGAGCGTTGGAATCCAAACGATTCTTTAGCTCTACAAGTCAATCAGAGGAAGCAACAAAATGTGTTAGGATACCACAGTATAAAATGGATTGAATCGCTTTTGGAATATTGGGTTTAAACCTGCAATATTGATATATATATATAAATGTATTTGATTTGATGATCTAAAATGAATATGGTGATGTGCATAAATATGAAGGATGGGGTGTGATTGGAAAGATGCACCCCTAATAAATATATAATTATAATATGTTAGGAGGGTCCTAACATGCCACCCTCCTTAAAAGAGCTTTGTCCTCAAAGCTCAAAGTAAGGAGCTTCGTTGCTTGTTTTCCAAGTTGAATTTGCGCAATTTCTTGTACTATCTTGATGTCACTTTTTCGAAGGCAAGGATATCGTGAAGGTCGGAGTGTTAGTGGGGGATTTCAACAAAAAATAGTAAAATTTTCCTTATGAGAATTGTGATGATGGTAGGCTTCCGCTTTAGCCGATTCTTCCTGTGTAGAATGAAGGGAAAATAAAGGTGCACTCACTATTTGGCCTCCTTTCTCAATCAGGCTGCCTATACGATGAGAACTCACTATTAGTGATGAACTTGTGTGTAGTTCATTGAGAGTGTATGTCTTGCCTTCATTATTTACTGCATGGATGTCTACCTCATCGTTTCGTGGTGCATCGAGCACTTTCGGCAAATCGACCTCATTTCCTTCATTGTTATGGTCAGGTGCTTTGGTCATGTCATGCACATCTTCCTCGCCTTCTTCATTGATGTGAGTAGGTGCACTGGTCGCTTCGGACACCACTACCTCATATGCTTGCTCTATGGAGAGACAGGGATCAACTTTATGCAATAAATACAATGTTTGTGTAGCACAACAATGATGGGGCCCAAATTGCTCATCACAAGTATAGCAGAGGTCTTTCGCTCGTCGCTCCTCCATTTCTTGTAGGCTAAGGTACTTAACTGGCAAGGGTTTGTGTTTTGGAATAGTGTGCATGAATGTCGATTTATCAATAGGTTGCTCCCCATGTTGACGTTGAACACTGAATGTATCGTCGACTAACAAGGCTAATCCAATGGCTTCCTGTAGGGTGCGAGGAGTGTACATCATGATCTTCACTCTAATTTCTTCTTTCAATCCATTGATGAACCCACTTATGAGGACTAATTTGTCCAACCCTGTGATGCGATCGACGATATCCTGGAATTGAATTTTATATACACGCACTGATGTGATTTGACGTAGGTGGGCAAGATTAAGTAGCAAAATTAGGTTGGTATCATGATATATTCCTTCGTTATCCATTTGCATAATCGTTTGGTGAAAATAGTTGTCATAAAAAAATTCTAAAAGTCGTCGTTAATTTTCACAGCAAAAATTTGTCGCAATTTGTTTAAAAAATGTCATCAATTTCTTTATCAAATTTCTCGTCGTCAAAATTTTTATTTTTATTTTTGTTGGCAAAATTTATTTTCAATTTTTTCTAAAACAAAAATATTGTTGTTTCAAAAATTATTTTAAACTTGAGGACCTTAGGTTTTTTTTTTTTTTTTTGAATTTGCAATGGCACAGATCGGCACAACGGCTGGCGAAATACGAGATAAGTGCACGACAAGGGCACGACACACGCGGCAGAGAGGGTGGGCGGCAAGCACGAGGTAAGCAACAGAGAGGGCGACAAGGCAAGAGAAAGGACACGTGTCAGGCGATGAGGCAGCACGGAGGAAGGCAAGTTCGACGGCTGAAGGCGAAGCGACGTATATGGGCTGTGCGGCTAGATAGCGGTGGGGTGGACCATAAGTGGTAGGCCAGAGGGCTTTGTTTACCTAACGATTTCCCTTTTTTATTCCCTACGTTGGCCACAACAAGACCAATGTGGGATTAATCTTTCAAAAATTATATCGTGCGCTCCTCTTCTTCCGATGCCGAATTTCTTTTTCAATCGTCGTAATTTATATATATATATATATATATATATATATATATATATATATATATATATATATATATATATATTTTAAACCGTTGCCTTTGCTATCTCCGACGTCGGGAGTCTTTTTTCAACGGTCGGTAAATTTAAAACCTTAGTCAAAGAAAAACATTTTTATAATTTTCCACCTGAGTTTCTAGCAGTTGTCGAAAAACGTCTCTCTGCCTCCCGGATTAATTTATTCTGCGTTCGCCTGAGAAATCTCTGCGTCGGTGTTCTGTGTTCGCAGAAGGTTTCGATGTCGTCGAATAATTTTCAGTGGAAGAGTATAATGGTGTAAGGTTTTTGCTTCACCGGGGTTTTATTTTTTATAGCCAGAAAAGTTCTTTTAACTTTATATTATGATTTATTCGTTATAATTGTTCGTCAGATTTTCGAATTTGCTGATGAAAAATGAAGAGTGTGTTTTGTAGCATGGATTTTTTTGGAATTAAAGCTACTGTAACGTCAATATCTCCTCCCAACGATTTTTTTTTTTGTATATAATATTTTTTTTTTTTTTTTTTTTTTATGACAGTGGAAGCGGATTGAAATGGCTCGATCCAAATGTTAGGATACCACAGTATAAAATGGATTGAATCGCTTTTGGAATATTGGGTTTAAACCTGCAATATTGATATATATATAAATGTATTTGATTTGATGTTCTAAAATGAATATGGTGATGTGCATAAATATGAAGGATGGGGTGCGATTGGAAAGATGCACCCCTAATAAATATATAATTATAATATGTTAGGAGGGTCCTAACAAAATGTGTTCTAAATTTATATTATGCTTCAGTTATTTCCTTTTTGTGAGAAATATTTTTGAACGAGGTTAAAGACTTCACGACCAAATATTTAAAATATGTTCTCTTATCTTTCACAAGAGGTAATGAGATGCTCTCCCTATACTAATGAATTTTAGCATCAACTTTTGTCTACATATATATTTCATTATTATTACTATTATTATTTTTGCTACTAAATTTGTAGCTTGTGTGGAAAAAGACAATGAGATCTGGACCATGGTTGGCATACAAATGGAAAAGACTAGAGGTAAGAAATTATATCAAAATATACAAAGAAGATAGTTCGTAGGTTGAGAAGAAGATAAATAAGTAATTCTAGTACTTATGTTACCTCTTGTAAGACCTAAAAAAATGGGAATAAGCTCTCATACTCAACAATCACAAAGCAAATAATAACACCTACACATTAAAACTAAGGTTTCTTAACCAAGGCTATAAACCTAGATTTTAATAAAAATATATAATATGTAACATTAAAACTCACTAAAAATTACAAGAAAAAATAACTTGACAAATAAATAAATAAATAAGCAAAAAAAAAACTTTACAAAAAGCAAACAATACATCCTAATGTACTAAAAGAATACATTAAAATTAAATAATGGAATAAACAAACTCCTTTATAGAAAACACCTTTTATCTTACTAACAGATAAAAAAATTAAATTAAACACATAATATCAAATAAATTAAGATTCTTTATGAAAAATAATTTACAACTTAAAAGAATTAAAAGATAAATAAATAAATAATTACTTCTTGCAAGAGACACTTTTAACTTAAAAGAAATTTAATTAAATAAATAGGTAAATACCTCAAACATAAAGTACTTTATAATTTAAAAGAAATTTAAACAAATAAATAGGTAAATACTTCTTCCTGAAAACACTTTATAATTAAAAATAAATTTAAATAGATGAATACATCTTAAAAAACATTTTATAATTAATAGGATATTTAAATAAATGAATGTTTTGTGTGGAAATCACTTTATGAAATAGCAAAAGTGCTTAAAAACTATTTAAAAAAGTAATACATGGATTTATAATCTAGAAATTCATTTTCTCTGATTAATAATTATTCTCCTGTAACATTCAACAAGAATATTTAATTAAGCACTGACAACTTATATGGCAGTTATATCAGCTAATATTTTGGAGTCTCAAAGAGCAATGTGTGATAAACTACTCTTCCTTAAAGATCTGGAGGATGCATTGTCTCAAATGGAAAATGATAAAGCGCCAGGTCTAGATGGCTTTCCTTGTGAGTTCTACAAGGGTCTTTGGGACTTAGTTGGTCCTGATCTGCATAAATTTTATTTGGAGGCTCTTCGAGTAGGCTCTTTGGGAGCCATTATTAACAGGGACAATATCAAATTCATACCCAAACAAGGGGACCCGAAGTTGATCACTAACTAGAGGCTTATTACTTTGTTGAATGTTAGTTACAATATCATTGCCAAAGCTTTGGCTCTTCGCCTTAGGCCTCTTCTTCTTTTGATAGTCAGATTAGAGCAAATTGGCTTTATTCAAGGAAGGTACATCCTCGACAATGTTTTGGATATCTAGAAAGGCATGGAATGGGCCCAGATGTCAAACCAGAACATGTTTTTTTTATTAATATTGATTTTGAGAAAGCTTATGACCGCATTGAATGGAGATTTATTCTTGCTATGCTCAAATATTTAGGATTCGGGCCAGTTTTCATTCAAATAATTGCTATGCTATTCAGAGATTTTTTACCTGGTCAAGATTTTGAAGGTCTTATTAAAATAATTGCTCTTTTGAATGATCAGGGATAACTTATTAATGGTCACTTTGTTGATGACTCCTTTCTTACTATAAGTGAAGAGGAGCAATTTGTTTCTAATGCTCTGTTTTGTCTAAACACCTTTTGCACAACCTATGGTTCTAGCATATAATGGAGGAAGACCTCCTACTTCAGACAGTATCTCTTACATATGTCGCCTTGGCTTCAAGGGTATCTTTGGAATTGGATCCCTCCTAGAGAAGTTTTTAAGTTTCTTAGTGTTCATTTTACCTTTCAAGGCTTCCTTGCTCAGCTTTGGAATAATGAGCTTCAAAGAGTTGAAAAGAATCTTTATTTTTGGCTTACTAAGAAGTTGTCATTAGAAGGTAAATTTCAGATTTTCTCTAAAGTTTTAGCTGCCAGTCATGTATACTATTCCTCTTGTTGGGTTCCTTCACAGGCTTGCTATAAGAAGCTTGAGAAACTCCTTCAAGATTTTCTTTGGAATAATTCTTCTGAAACAAAGGGATGTCATAAAGTTGCCTGGGATATTTTTTGTCTTCCCAGAGAATCTAGCAAAATGGGTTTGTTGGATTATAGACGGTAAGGTATTGCTCTGTGTGCTAAGTGGGTGGTTAGGGCTCTAAGGGGAGCTGAAGCTTGGAAATTTCTGGTGCGACATTTCATTTCCTCTGGTCTTCCCTTAAACCATAGAGCATGGAGAGGGTTGGATTTTTCCTAGCTCATTGTTGCTCTGATTTTTGTTAAGATTCTTGGCTCCTTTGTTATTAAAAGTATATGGAAATCCTAGCAACAGCTCACTCCTTAGATTTTCTAGAAAGGACATGACTTCCATAAAGGCTTATCCATCAATTCTATGAATATTTGGTGGTCCCCCATGTTTCTTCATCAAGGTTCTCCCTTAGCTCGGGTGCAATGGATTCATGCTCAATGGTTTTTCAAAAAGGGTATTGTTACAATAGCTTATTTCTTTTCTCGCCAAACCAGGGATTGGATCCCATGGAATGAGTTCAAACACACCTTTAGGATGAATGGTGTAGACAAAGATACTTATGATGTTGTTATTGCTCTCACCCCTTTTTCTATGTTGCACAAGATTGGTGTGCGCTTGCAGCATCCTTGGTGGTCAAACTGGAGATGGCATGTTGACACTCCTTTGCTTAATTATAAGGCTCGTTTGGGGTATAAATGGTTATCTCCTCATCTTCCTTTGGTGCCTAAGCTCAATCAGCATTGGGACTTATTTTCTACAAGGACTAGATGGAATTCTAGATTTCAGAATGTTTGAGTCCAAGCAATATTTTTTTGTGTGGAGCTTGTTGTGTCAAGGCCTTTCCTTGGAGGAACGTTTGAAGCACCTTGGAATTTTTGATCCTAAATGTCCTTTTTGTGGTGTACCTAAGTCTTGTACTCACCTCTTTTGGAATTGCAAAAGATCTAGGCAAGCTTGGGAATGGGTTATTTCCTTTTTTTCCCATTTATAGCTGTAAGAATTTCTTGGCCCCAAGCTCTTCTTGGGGACTCTTACTTTGTCTCTCTCCACTTTTTGAGGAGGTGTGGCAGGTTTTCAGGATTAGCCTATTCTTTCATATTTGGAAGGCCCATAACATAATTGTTTTTAAATAGTATACATCTTCTGTCACATTTACTCATGCTGACAAATTAAAAGTTTTTAATGACATGTGGCTACAGATATATACTCAAGCCAAAAAAGTTGCTATGGATTTGGATCACCTAAAAGTTCTTCTGGCGCATTGGGCTAATGCTCTATGTAAAGTCAACCAGAACCCCCCAGAATGCTCTTCTCAAGAGCATTTTTGATCTCGCTCTCATCGTTGACCTTCGTCATACGTAAAAAGTGCTCTCGTAGACAAGCATTGGTCCCAGCCCTCGCCAGTCAAGAAGCGGCTTAATGTTGACATTGCTTGTTCGTCCCGCTAGGTTGGGGATGGGATGATGTTCAACCAATTTCACGTAGACCAGTTGTTGGTTGGAGCGACACGGGTACTGAAGGCCTTAATTGGATGTGGAGGGGTGGATTCCCATTCCATAATCACTAGAGGACATCACGCCAGGGCACATTACTCCATATGTATGCTTTCTTTGATGTAATGATCATCAATGATCATATTTGGTAAACTTGTGTTTTGTTGATGACTTTGTTTCCTAACCCTTGTCAATGAAAGTTAGTTTGATTCTTTATAGGGTGTGTTAACCCAGCTATTATTGTAATGACTTTTATCTTAATATAATACAAAATTATTTTTTATATAATAATAATAATAATAATAAAACATTTAAGGGCATATAAGCATGGATATTTCGATAACCAAATAAGAAAGAGAGCGCAATATAATTAATAATTAAATAAGCATGATTAGATAGTAATCAAATGTTTAATGACGTGTTAAGAATGCAGGAATATTAAAATGGACAAAAGGTGCAATTGATACAACCTATTTGAGTTGTAACAAGACAGATAATTTTTGAATTGATGTGACGTAATGTGAACCGGGTTTTCGGAGAGATTGTGGCAAACAGGTAAGCAATGAGGATTATCATAACACCACAAAATTTTCACGGGTATTAGAATATGAACAAATCAATTATTGCACATACACAAAATTATTTTCGGCTCTTTTTTATTGTTTTTAATATTTTCATTTGTATTCCTTTACGAGGAGATTTGGCCTCTTTTTATAGGTTGGAATGGTGCAAATGGTGGATGAGAGATCGGAGTCAACTGGGCACGACAAAACTATATTGCCTATATCTTAGGGTTTCAATTTTTTAAGTACGCAAACTATATTGCCTATGTTTTAGGGTTTCAATTTTTTAATTACGTAGAGGCGTGCCTATATTGTAAAGAGGCCATACATGGCATGTCATGTCGTAAATAATTTTTTTTTTTTTATTAAAAAAACCGATATTAACAAAAATATTTAAAATAGTTAAACTAAAACAGTCGACTAATCAACCGTTGCAACTGTTTAATAAACTAGCTTACATATAAATGAGATATATCTAAAAACGCCCAGAGTTATCAATCCCGAGACGCCTATCTTGGAGATCACACCCCCAAAAAAGAGATAGGCACCTCGAAATTGATAACTCTCGGCGTTTTTAGATATATATCTTTTATATATCAGCTAGTTTACTAAGTTTTATGGGTTTCAATTAAATTAACATTGATTTTAATTATTATTTAAACATTGTTTTTAAATTTACGTGTTGTGTTAGGCTGGTTTTAACTATTGCTATTGCATCGGCCCACAAATAATAAAAACAAAAAATAACAATGAAAATAATATTTTGGAATAATAAGGTCATGAATAAGAACCATAAAAAAAAGTATTAAGAAACTCTCATATTACTATAGACAATATATTTATATTTATAGATTGAAAAATGTGAAGCAAATATTTTAGTCATTCATGGTGTTGAATTTTATCTTGACAAAATTTCAATTTTGGAAGGCATATGTATGAAATGATAAAAAGGAGTTGATTGTGAAAACTTAGCAATGAGGAAGATGGCAAATCTCTTTGATAAGAAAGACATATGAAGAATATTTTTGATAGAAAGGCAGGTTGGATATGATTTAATTAATTTGATAGAAATTTAATGAGAGCAATGTAATATTTTATTTTTATAATGGGAGTGGCCCCAATAGAAGCCACACATAGTTTATTCAAAAAAATAATAATTAATCAATTAATTTGGATTAATATACTTAATTAAGATTAAATTAATTTTTTATTTATTAATATGGATTAATGTTAATCTTTGTAGAACTTTGCTCATGAGCATTGGAGTATTAGATCAGTTCGGCCATTGTAGATCTAAAATTTTTAGCGGTTGAATTTTAAAGATCACGACAAAAGCAGGAAAATATTTTGAGTTTGAAATACAGTAAGGATAGGGTTCGATCAGCTCATATTACAGTTGGTTTCATAGCTCAGTTATGTGGATGGAAAGACATATTTTTATTATATCAAGGTTAATATTTCAAAATTAAAAATTGTGGGCAGAGTATAGTTTGTTAATGCAGTTGTGTTTTGACTAATGGGTACACTGGTGTTGCAAGTGTTATGCTTTGTCTTAGGAAAACAAGGAACTCCAACATAGAGGTTCAAGCCATTTGTAGAGGAGGTTGACTATTGGGCATGATATTTTCCCAACGAGGCACAGAGATAGCAAGTAAGGGTTCCACCATTCTTCTTTTTTCAAGGTATATAGGGAAAAAACAAAAAAAAAAATTATAATAAAAAAATTATGGTGTGGGAGTTCTCACCCTTTCGAAGGTTTTGCTTATAGAAAATTAGGCAAGGCCTATGTTTTGGATTTGGGAGAAATCGAGTATTTGTTTGCAATGGAAGAGATATGTGAGTTTAATGCCCGAAGGGTAGGGCTTGGATGAGCTATTCTTGAGTTTTTGATGTATAGACTCAAACCCTAGACCACATCTATTTTTCATTGTTTTGTGCATTTTGGCGACTTTTCCATGGCAATTAGGGTTGTTGCTTCTCCTTTCCTCCCTTCTTTTCCTTCCTTTTTTGCTCTTGTTTGTCTTCAATGCTAGATCAAGTGGACATCGACCTTCTCAAGAGTAAGTTACCTCTAAAAGTAAACTCTAATACCTTTATTCCTAGGTTGGGATCTACACCAATGGTTGAAGAGCCCTTAAAAATATTCTTCATTATGTTTCTACCCTATTTGAACATGCCTTGGTTGGAAAGTTCATTGAAATTTGGTCAAGTCCAACTACTTTGGAAAAATGGATATCTTTAGCTTGGGATCTAAGATATCTAGTTATGAACTCTTGCTCTGTGCTCTGTGGGAGAGGATATGTCATTGTCATTTAGAATCTAAAGAAGAACGAGTTGCTATCTTTCAAGGAGAGCCATAGTTTATGGGATCAAGTGCCTTATTTTTTAACTTTTGGATATCCCACTTTGACCCTCAAGTAGATGTGCTTGAGGAATTCTTGTTTGGGTAAGATTTCCCTTTCTCCCTCTTCATATTTAGAATAAAGCCTCTCTAAAGCTCATTGGAAATAATATTGGCAAGTATATTGATTGGATTCCTATCAAAAGTTTTAATTCTTCCTATGCTCGTATTTGTTTTCAAGTTAATCTAATAAATGGATTACTTGAAGCTATTGGGATTAAGGTTCTAAATTGGATCCACACACATGTTTTAGATTATGAGCATTTACCTTTCAAATGCCTATCTTACCATGAGTATGAGAACTTTTCCATAGATTGTCCAATTAGCCAAAAACCATAAAATAATAAGGATCAAGCTAATAATGAAGGTTTTTAGCAAGCACAATCCAATAAGATGAATAGAAGGGCTAGAAGTCAAAAGCCCAAACTTGCTAACTCCAAAGCACTTGAAATTTCTAATAGGTATGATGCTCTAAACTTAGATTAAAAAAAAATATTTCTAAGATGTCTTTGAACACAAATAAGGAAACCATGAGAAAGAATCTCTTGATTCAAAATTGGTACATCAAACTCTATAGGAAAATATGAGTGAAGAACCTTTTTAGAAAATAGCCAAAGAAAGCCAGATTGAGCTAACGGATGACATCATACTCCCTAACATTTACTCTAAGCCTATTATAACATGATCCTCTTCTAAGCTGGGTAGAAAATCTAACCAAGAAATAAGAATTGAAGAAGCAAAGAAAAAACCCAAAGGGATCAAACCCAAGCTACAGTAGAGGTTCTCTCCAAAGGAAAAAAAAAAACCACCAAAAAATGATAATGCTCTCATGGAATTGTAGAGGTCTGGGTGGGGTCCTTAAGAAAACCTACCTTAATGGTTTGATAAAGGATCTTTGTCCTTATTTAATAGGAATTTAGAAAAACAAGTTAGATAAGAAAGGTGACTTTGAAGCATGGAGATCTATTTGGAACAACACTAAAATTGATGTTATTTGTTTCCAATAAGCCTTTAGTGGCCTTCTTATAGCATGGGATAAAATCATTTTAACCAAAACAAGTGGTAAGCAAAGTGAATGTTGGATTTCTCTTATTTTTTATGTTGGAGGTTTATCTTTCACCTATTTGAATGTGTATACCCCTAAGTCCCCAATTTCCAAGAAGCAATTTGGCTTTCAATTCTTTTCTACATTGAAGAAAGCAAGCCAAGCAATTTAATCATATTTGGAGATTTTAATTTAGTGCTCTTCTCCTCTAAAAAATGAGTTGGATATAATATTAGAGATCCTTGCAAGGAGTATGTAGAAGATATCATCTCTTATTGATATTAAAGACATCAAGCCTTCTAATGGCCTATATACTTGGACTAATCGAAGGGCAAGAAATCATTTCATTGCCAAAAGAATTGATAGATTCTTGGTCCAGGAAGATATTCTCACATGTTTTCCTTCAATAACAAGCAAAATCATCCAAATAGTTTGTGATCATAAGCCTATCCTTTTGGATAGCAATAATAATAAAAATTCAAGTCCCATTCCATTTAAATATAACCTATATTGGTTTAACTTGAATGGATTTTTAGAGGATTTTGATCATAGTGAGGAAGTTTGGTGCCCCTCCCAAAATGCTCAAGATAGATGGAAGATCAAAATTTATTAGGCTAAAATTTGATCTTAGAATTTGGATAAAATTGCATTATAATACTGATAAATCTAAACAACTCCTCCTTCTTAGGCTCAAAGAAATAGAAGAGCTTCTAGAGCTAGCACCTCCTGGTAAAACATAAATTTGAGAGAGATTCAATTATCTCCTATCTTCATGTGGAAGTTAGGCAATAAGAACAATTTTCAAGACTCAAATCCCACATGACTAGACTATGAGAAGGAGACTCCAACACTATATTCTTTCATATTAAGTCTCATTAGAGATATCAAAGGAATATGATTCATGAAATCTAGTTGGAAAAAGGTGATAAGCTCTACAATTACTCAGAGATAAAAAAGCAACGTGTAGCCATTGAATCCCTTTGTCAAAAATAGATGGAAATAATGTTGCTTAAGTTGCACTGCTATAAAAAATTCCTAAGGTAATAAGTGAGGAAATCATAAATTCTCTTTGCTAGGTAGTCACTCTAGAAAAACTTAAGGACATTATATTTAGATTTGCAAGGGATAAAGCTATTGGTCTGGATGGATTCACTAATACCTTTTACCACAAATTCCTTGATGTATTAGTTGCAAATCTTCTTCAGATGATCAAGGATGCTTGTAAAAAAGGTCAGTTGATTGGTGATATTAAGTCTAGTTTTTTAGTTAAGATTCCGAAGGAAAAGAATACCTCAACCTTTAGTCATTTCATGCATATTTCTTTGTGTAATTCTTCATATAAATTTATGACCAAAATCATAGCCATGAGAATAAGAAAACATCTAGATAAACTTATCTTTGATGAGTAAGAAGGTTTCATCCCTGGTAAGCAAATTTTCCATGAGGCCTTACATACCAGCAATAAAGAATAAAAAAATGATCATGGCTAAACTTGGCATGACTAATGCCTTTGATAGAGTGGATCTAGATTTTTTGGCACAAATGCTTAGTTCCTTTAGATTTCCTTTGTCTCTTTCTAAGTGGATTTTTGGTTGCATAAAAGACCTGTGGGTTGCTCCTATTGGCAATGGTTCATCAATAAGATTCTATATATATTTTAGAGGTTTATGCCAAGGCTTACCCCTATCTCCTTATATTTATATTATTTTATCTAAAGCTTTGGATAGATATATATTTGTTGAAAGAAGGGCTAAAAAAATAATTAGAATTAAGATAGTTGTTGGGGTCAAGGAAATTACTCATGCCCAATTTGTTGATGATACTATAATGATGGGGGAAGCCTCCAAGTTGAATTTCAAAAGGATTAAAGGTTGTCTAGACCTCTTTCTAAATACCTATGGAGCTACTGTTAAAGTCAACAAGTGTAAGTTTTGTACTATCAACACTTGATGGCTTTTTAAGCCTTAATACTACCATAAATCTCATAGGTTAAATATCACAAGATCGAATATAATATAGCCACAAACTAATAAGGTCAAGATAATAATGTTAGGAGAATAATATGAGCAAATTAACATGTATATCAAGGATAATAATATATCAAATAGCATTTAATAATTAGCAGCAATATGAATGTATATAGCTTGAATTATACATATACTAAGCATGTAGAACAACTTACAATATTAATTGCTCAAAATGTATGCAACCTTTATTACTCCTCTTTCTCTTACAAATATGATATAATACACAAATACTCAGATAATCGGATACTAGTATCTTCCTCTATGGAGTAAGAAATTTTTTTTTTTGGCCGGGGGGGGGGGGAGGCGGGGGGACGGCGAGCCGGGGCCCGGCGGGGGGGGGGAGGAGGGAGGGCCCGCCGGAGGCCGCCGCGGGGCCCCCCGCGGGGGGCGCCGGGGGGCGGCCGCGGGGCGGGGCCCCGGGGAGGGGGGGAGGCGGGGGGGAGGAACGGAGGGCCGAGGCCCCCAGCCCCGGCAGGCCACCCCCCCCCCCCCCCCCCCCCCCCCCCGACCCAGGCGAGGCCGGCCCGCGCCCCCCCCGCCCCCCCCCCCCCCCCCCCGGGACCCCCCGCCCCCGGCGGCCCCCGCCCCCGCCCGCGGCGGGCGGGGGGGGGGGGAGGAGGGGGGGGGGGCGGGGGGGGGGGGCGCGCCGCCGGCGGGCGAGGCCCGGGGGGGCCCCGGGGGGGGGGCCCCCGGGGGGGCGCCCAGGGGGGCCCCCGGGGGCCGCCCGGCGGGCCCCGGGCCCCCCCATCCCCCCCTCCCGACCCCCGGGGGGCCGGGGGGCCGCGCCGCCCACGGGGGCCCGCCCCGCCGCCCCCCCCCCCCCCCGGCACCCCCGCCGCCCCCCCCGGCGCCCCCCCCCCCTCCCCCCCCCCCCCCCCGGCCGCGCCCGGCCGCCCCCGGGCCGAGGCGGCGCCGGCCGGGCGCGCCCCCCCCGGGGCCTCCCGGCGCGGGAGCCCGGGGAGCCCCGGGGCCGGGGGGGGGGGAGGAGAGAGGGGGGGTGCCGGCGGGGGTGCCCTGTGTCGAGGGCGTCTTTTCCTTTTTTTTCTTTTTCCCTCTTTTCTTTTTTTTTTCTTCTTTCCCCGCCCGGGCCCCCGCGCCGGGGGGAGGGGCGCCGGGACCAAGGCACCGGGGGGAAAAGGGGGAGGGGCCGGTCCCTCCGTGGGGGGCGGGTGTGCCGCGGTTCCGCCCCCTCCCCCGAGGGGGGGGGGGAGAGGGGGGGGGGGGGCGCCGCGGGGGGGGGGGGGGGGGGAGGCGGGGGTCCGCCCCCCTCCGGGTCTTCTCCTGTGATGGGGGGGGGGCCCCCGCCCCCCCCCCCTCCCCCCCCCTCCCCCCCCCCCCCCCCCCCCCTTCCCTTTTCTTTCCTCCCCCTCTCCTTTCTCTCTCTCCCTCCCCCCCCCCCCCCCCGGGAGAAGAGAGGGGGTGCGCCGCGGGCGGGGGGGGGGGGGGGCGCCCCCCCCCCCCCCCCCCTGGGTGGGGGGGGGGGGGGGGGGGGGCCCCCGCGGGACCCCCTCGTGCGGATTTGATGACCAACAAGACTATATAGCCATATTAGAATGACTCTTTGGATACTTGACTATTCCTTTCTATATGCCAAGTCTCATGACTCTTGGCTTCTCTACTTGACACTTGCATACACTTGACTCTATATTGTATGCACATCTATACATGACTCTTACACTTCCATAACTTGCACACTCTAATCTAAGACACTTGTGCACATATTTACATTACATATTTGATCTCATACATACAAGACACTTGTGCACATAGACTCAACTTACACTTGCACACTAACTCACATGACACTTGTGCATTTCCTGCACATTACAACTTTACATGACACTTGTGCATTTCCTACACATTCACACTTACATAAAAGGGGAAATATAACTCACACTCTAAACTATGACTCAACCCTAATCTATTATTTACAAATGTATCATGAAGGTACCATGGGGGTATATTAGCATGTACCAAATAATGTAATATACTCCAACAACACTTTCCTAGCCAAAAATAGGAGCTTTGCTCAATTCCTTCACTTTGCTCATGGTGGAATCAGACCCTTTGAATATTTAAGGGTGCCTATGAGTTTCAAGCTAAAGAGTTCTAATTGTTGGTCTAATTTGATGGAAAATATTGATAAGAGAATATTAACTTATAGCAATGGGTGGCTTAGTCTTGTTAGAAGATTGGTTTTGATTAAATCTATCATTTCAAGCTTGCTTATCTACCAAGTTATGACTTATCATAGTCTTGTCTCAATCCTCAAATAACTTGACAAAAAAATTAGAAATTTTCTTTAGCAATGAGGAAGATAATCTCATAGGAAAAAATTATATCTTATCCGTTGGAGTCAAGTGACAAAAGAAAAATATCAAGGGGGCTTAGATATCTGATCTTTTATTATGAGCAATGCTCTTGAGGATAAACTTATCTAGAACTTAATAAACCCTCTAGTGATGCTTTGGAGGCAACTTATTATTCACAAGTATGATGAAGGTAATCATTGCATGCTACTACTCAAAGGTATCCATAAAAAACCAGGCATCTCTAAAATTTGAACATTGATTGTCAAATTGGTCTAGATCATTAATGATAACATCTCTTGTTACCCAAGATATAGTAATAGTATAAGGTGTTGGAATGAGTCTATTCTTGGTAAAAATCCCTTAGGAGTTTTTCAATTCATGAGTCAGCTTGTGATCGACAAAATTTTCCATCTCATCACTTGGGAAGGCAATCAACCAAAATGGATTCAACTTCATTGGTTGGACATGGAATAGCAAAGGGAGTGGTCTCAAGTCTAGAAGCAATTTGGTAGTATTCTTCCCATATACCCAAACAATGAATACTACTTTCTTTGGGGTAAAATTAATTATTCGGGCAACTATTCAGTCAAGGTTGGTGCATATCTCCAGATAAGTGAGCCTCAAGACAAAAATTTGAATCACATTTGGGGTCAAAATATCACCCCAAAAATAAAAAAATTTCAATGGCTAGTTCAACAAAACAAAATTTTAATTGGGAAAAACTCTCTAAAAGAGGTATTTTGGGCCCCTGTATTTTTTCTAGGTGCTTTAAAGACTATGAAACTCAAGCCTATCTAGTTTTTAAATGTGAGGACGTTGCTACAATATGGATCTTGCTTACTCTCAACTTCAGAGTCTACATTAGAAGCAGATTAAATATTGAGTCTTTTACTAAAAGCTAGAACAAAAAGTACCTTAGATCCTTTCAAGGTAAGCCTCTCATAAAAATTTTATGGTCTTCAATTCCTTATTATTGCATGTGGTATATATGGATGGACAGTAATTGTCAAATATTTGAAGGACAATCAACTCACAGGGAAATTTTGATACACAAAATAAATCATGCTATCATGGAAAATACCAAAGCCTACTTTAAAGCTAAGCAATATTAGAGTGCTCTTCCTGGAGTTGAGTTACACATCCTCAAAAATTAGAATCTTCAAGATCTAATTAGAACCTCTATTTCTAGTAGCTTGACTTCTCAATTGTGTTTTAGTTTCCCAACTATATTCTTTGATGGGGCTTAGAAGTCTAACCTTGGAATAGATGTTTTTGGATACGTTTTATGGTCAGGAACACACTCCAAGATTCTTGATTTTTGTCTAAATTTAGGATAAACCACCAATAATATAGTTGAGTTAATGGGCTACAAATTTGGTCTCACTCTAGAAATAAAAGAAATGTGAATACCCTTTTAGTTTATGGGATCTCTAAGTTGATCGTAGAATTTCTTTCTAGAAAACAAGAGGTTAAGTCTATTTTGCTTCAACTATTGTTGAATCAAGTCTATAAGACTAGAAAATTTTGAACAAATTAATTGGCATCACATTCCTAGGAAGTGGAACCATTTGGTAGATAAAAAGGTCAATGAAGGATTTCTTTTACATCCTTCTTCAACTCGCATAAGAAAGTTTAAAACCAAGAATTCTAAGAACTTAAGAGATAACCATATAGACTAAGCATATTGGCTCTATTTTTTCTATGGATTGTTGTGGATCAAGGACTTCTTTGTTCTGATTATTTCAGATTTTCTAGGAAAGATATTTTCTTTTTATTGATATTCTTACTCCTGTGGGATTCCAACTTTGGCTACATGCATTTTTGGTTTACCTACAATGCTTGTAGCACCTAGTCAACTTATAATATTTGTGCTATATTAAATAATATAAACATTTTTCTTTAAAAAAATGGTAACCTTAAATATTTTTTTTTTGATTGGTAAAAGGGGTTTTGAAAGTATCTCGTAACCTTTTACAAAAATATGAAGGTTGGGAGAAGAGATCCCAACCAAAAAATAGCTAAATAAATAGACCCTCTATGGGCTATTGGAGAAAAACAACTAAAATAGAAAAAGAGAAGCCCACGCATGTCACATCCCGCCTTGGAAGAACTCTTTTAAGATGCTATTTGTGTATTGACAGCTGATTTTAATGCTTTATATATTTCAAATATGTTTGTTTCTGTCAAGAGAAAATGATGTTGCGTTGCATTACTTGATTGCAGGAATAGGTATTCTCGTAGGTGGAATATTGACCACCAGAGATGAGAAGGGAAATGATGACAATGACAACTCAACAGGTAAGGCTCATGTTCACATCATCACTAGTCTCCTTCATGATGGGCGGTGATAACTGAGAATTATTCTAAAATACCCGCCCACTTAAAGGAAAAATGATGATGGGGAATAATGAGCATGCATCAATTGCTTGTGTATGCCATTTGTGTGATATATATTTAATTACACAATTAGTTTGTATGAGATTGGCATATTTGAATATTATCTTGAAAATGCACATTAAGTAATGGTTTGCACCTTACAAATTATTTTAGAGATATTTTATGCATTTGAAAAATGCCATACAATTTGATAATATTTATTATGATTTTGTGAAAATGTTAAATTGGGGAAATTTCTAAAAGAAGAGATTTATTGTCTTGAATATGCTTATTAACCTAATTGCATCCATATTAAGAAAAATAATTAGGTAGATTGTTCTCCTATCAATTTGTCCAATTATAATTGGACCAAAATAATAAAAATATTTTATTATACTAAAAGGATTATTTCTTGCTCCACATGGTTGCCATAGAATGGTTAAATTGGTAGTAGATATTCCTCCTTTATCTCATTCTTAAACCATCCATATGTCAAATAGTAGTAGTTGACCTAAGGGATGGTAGATACAAGAAAAATGAGACACCCTTCTAGAAACTTGCTCATAGGGGAGAAAGAAAATAATAAAAGACAATAAGATGGCATCTTTCTTGTCTGGAGGAAATAGAGCTATATATTACCATAGAGGTTGAGAAAGGGTTAGGTTGGACTGGAGAAGAATGAGAAGGAGGAAGCTAGAGGAGAGGATAGGCAAGTCAAATAGAACCACCTCTTGTAGGAGTCCAGGTGGAAGCATTCCTACTCATTTCTTGTCTTTGAATATTGATGAATTAATTTCATATAAGTAGTGAATGTTATACACTAGTTTCACTGGACCAGAGTTGGCATTTTGAGTTTACGTATTTTTAATATGAACTATGATTTCTGTGACTAAAATTCCAATCCATCAGTACAGTAGCTTTACACCTCATAGAGTCTATGTATCCAAGCCTTAGATAAGAAATTCACATCTATAAAATTTTTGCTATTCAGATTCATGTTGAATACCAACCCAAGTTGCCCCTTGGATATGACTATTAGGAAAGATTTAATATGACTAAAGGGAAGTGTTGTAATTAATATTCTTATGATGGATTATAGAGCCATTATGATCTTCAAATTTTCACTCTCTGTTATATGCCCTCCGATAGCAGAGCCCTGCAGGTTTTCTTGGAGTTATAATAGTGAAGGAAGTAAGTAATGTTAGGGCAGTTTTATAGACCTCATTGTCAAATGGAAAAATGAGTCAACGCAAAAATACCTTTGATGTTGTGCACTACAGTAGCCATCATCATATCGATTGCAACCCATGGTGTGGGTACCACCAAACCCTGTGATTCGATAAACTGACTATTTACACCATTTCCAAATGAACTAAACCTTCATAAAACTTTGTCTACCATCAGGGGATTATTAATAGTATGTCTACAAGCGACCAAATTATATTGGTGTTTGTGTTCCACATAGAAGGGTGATGGATTACCTTTTTTAGGTATAATACCACTATTCAATGACATCTTATGTGTTGTTGATCATAACAGTCATCACCCTTTTCGTATTTTGTAAAATTTCAACCTATGTTTATGAGGTTAGTTTCAATGATTTGAAACCCCTTTATCTGTCGTTATAAGAAAATATGTTTCAATGATCCAAGCTCTATATACCTAGTCGAAAAGTGTTAGACTTCCTATCCATTGGGAAACTTTGATGCAAAGTGACATAGTGATGTGCACTATGACAAATCTATATCGATGATCTCGATAGGCTATGCTTGGATGGATCACCGCAGGATTCTAGTCGCACTTTCAACATTCTATGTTGAACCACCATGGAAACATACCTCCCTCTTATAGTGCTAGCCACTCCACAAATAATGAACGAATTATGTGATTGTTTATTGTTCTGTACATAATCCATTTGAGCATAGGAAGAAAGGTCAAAATAAAAGGACCTATGAGTGATGTATGAGATTATATTCATACACTTATTTTTTGTAGCCAATTGATTAGAGTTTAAATGCAATTCAAGGGTTAAATACCTTTTATCTTATGGATTTAAATACAACTTTTAGCTTAAAAAGAATGGTCTATGGCTTGTAATATATGTGTATTCTTGTGGAATTTAGCTTAAGGTATTCCTATATAGGAAAATAAGACTATTGAATCTTGTATGATTTACTAGGTTTAATTGATTTGGGTAATCTAGAATTTGGAATATGATTGTGAATAAATTGGGAGTGATATAATTTCTTTCTTGTTTTTGTAAGTATTAGTTTTGTATTCATAAAATTGAATGATAGATAAAGTATAGAAATCAAATGCCATTTAATAATGTTTTGAGGTCAAATAGATTCATAAATTAATGAAACTTTAGACTTTGCATATTGTTTGAGGTTGAGTAGAAATAGATAGTAAACTATCATATGTTTTATGATGAATTTTTAAATGAATGTAATCAACTAGAAGTATGGAAGAATATCTTCTAGTTTTGGAAGGATGGATTGGTGTCCATTCTTGGAAGAGGTATGGGACTCTTCCATATTTTGTGATAAATCAAAATGAATGACATTTATGATGGATGGGATTAGGAAAATAATCCTTGTAATGAAAAGTATTAATGATGGATGAATTATGGAAATTCATGCCTGGTGATATCTATGAAATGAAATGTAAATATTGTGACAAATGATTGATGCATGGTTGCATTCAAAATAGATAAGCATGGTTTGCTTGAAATGCATTTGGCATATTTGCATCCGAGTTGTCCTGATCCCTTCACTATCATCTCTCACACCATGAAGAATTCAAGACAAACCAGAGAAGAACCGGACAACAATATTGAAGACTATTGTATTGTTCATTATGTTTAAGCTTATTTTGAGATAATTTCATTGTAATATGAATGGCTGAAATAAATGTTGTATAATCAGCCATGATTTTGTAATATTTGATGTATTTTGATTACAAGCTTATGTATATTAGAGAGGAAGTCTTCATAATGTAGTATTCACCTCAACTAAATGATAGGTGATATATGCATTGGAATTTGATCAAGTAAATAGAAATTACTTTGATTAGTATATCTTGTCAAATGTATGGCATTGAGAATTGTAATGTTTTAGATGATTAATGGATGTATATAATTTCTATCTCTTATTGACTACATTAGTGTAGAAGGAAACTTATGGATGACTTTCATAACAATAAGAGATAAATCAATGTTTACACCATTAGTCTAAGGGAATTAGAAGCAAACCAAACACTCAATGCAATTGGGAAAATGACAAACAATCACCAAACCATCAACACCTTGTAAATGAGTAAATTTTATAATGATGCTTAAGACAAATATCCCAAGTCATACGTAAGTTTTCATGAGGAATAATAGATTAATGACTTTCTCCTAATTACTAGTCTTCATGGATAGTATGGAGAGGAGGGGATGATTCCCTTTGGTGAGGGATAGTTCTCCTAAATTAATGGTATAACCATTGAAATGTCCTCATGCCATTTGGTGATGACATGATGGACATAGCCATTGTATTATCCTCATACCATTTGGTGATGGCATGATGGAATTGTAGAAGTTGGTGCTTCTACTCAAGTGTGGCTTTGAATTAATATTTTGTGGCTCGGATTACTTACTATTCATTTGGGATATCCTCATCTTAGATCATTATTATATTCTTCACTCAATGAAATGTGGACAAAGATAAATATAGGAACAAAAAAAAATTAGTGGATGAGTAGTAACAATTGGGGTTGTTATAGTTGGTATCAGAGCCCAGGCTAACTAATGGATTCTAGTTAGATCTAGGATCTAGATTTTAGGGATAACTAATTCATGAGGAGAAACTCAAAACATAAGTTCCATAACTCTAAATGATGCACACTTGGTAAGGACAAGGTCAGTACTTGAGATTATCGATGTCTGAGTTCCTTTCTCCCATGAATAGATCCATAGTCATTCGAAAGTGGAAGAGCTAAGCGAACCCTCCATAATCCATGGGTTTTAAGTGGTGTACCTTAGACTCTTTTGGGAAATTACTCGACATCTATGTCTTTTGACTTACTTACTCCTTATTTTCAAGTGTGTATGAACAACAACCAGAGTTAGTGGAATAAACTAGGGAATGAACCTAGTAATAATAGATTACTTGAGAATTTATGATGAAATCTAGTTATCTAGAATTTCAATTATGAAAAGGAGTGAAAATTAATACAACTCTTTACTCCAGGATAACATGGCGACAAGATTGAGAAGTAAGAAGAAAGGAACCTTGCAACAAACTAGTCCAAATAGTTTCAAACCTAGACAAGTAGGAGAAAGTTCTGGGAACTCAAACAAAGATATGGAGAACCTTACTACTACGGTCTCCATAATGCAAGGTCAAATTAATCAGATTTTGCAAGCTATTAGTTCACAACACAACAACAACAACCATGAGATAGGAAGTCCAGAAGTTGGGAATCCTCTTAATGATGTGAATGAGAATCCTAAAAATAGGGAAGTTGAAGATACCGATGATCGAGAAAACAAGGCCCGCATAGAGAGAGAAATGGGCAAAGATATAAAGTATATTAAGGTGACTAAATTCACTGGAAAAGGAGGTGAAGATGCAGCTGAATCATGGTTAGATGAACTTGAACTTCATTTTTCCATGAGAAATTACTCCTCTGAAACCAAAACCACATTTTCTCTTGCTCATCTGGGAGATACAGGGATTACATGGTGGAATACTTATAAAAATGGACTTAAGATCAAACCCAACAAGTTGAAATGGGAAGTTTTTGTGGAAGCTTTCAAGGAAATATTCCTTACAAAGCAATTCTATTTGAATAAATATAAGGAATTTTTCGCACTTCAACAAGGATCAAAGTCTGTGGAGGAATACTTTGAACAGTTTGTAAGACTACTTAAATATGTGCCATCCTACGACCAGGATAATGAGATGAAGATACACAAATTTATCCTAGGAATGAAGCCTCGGATAAGAGATGTGATATGTGTGCACATTCATAAAACTATACAAGAAGCATATGATATGGCTCGAAGGATAGAGTCTACTCAGACAACCACTGAAACCCACAACAGTTCCACAAAATGGTCAAACAAGGGATAAAAGTTTCAGAAAAAGAGGAAGTGGGATTATGGATAGAATCATAAGAACAAAGGAAATCCAAGATTTGAGAAGCACAATAATGGTGGTAAAAATAATTTCAAGAAAGGATTTCACCACAGAAATAACAATCACAATTACTCCAACAACAACAATAGAGATTTCTAGACTCCAAAGCAGCCAGTTTCGCTACAAGCAGTGGATACAGGAAAGCAGGTTCAAGAAGGAGATTCAAATCAAAGGTTAAGGTGCTTCAAATGTGGAGGTCCACATTTTGCCATTAATTTCCCACAATGTGCAAGCACTAGTACAGATAGGCCTAATCACAAGATTTATGCAGCAACAACAACGCAAAACTTGGAGGGACAAGCTACACCTCTACTCCTAAATGGTAAACTTTTTGATAAAGAAGTTAAAATTTTAATTGATAGTGGGGCTACTGATAGCTTTATTTCTAGTAACCTAGTAAGGGATATGCTAGAAAAGCTAGGATCTTTGGCACAAGGGTGGAAGGTTGAGTATGGATCAGGGTAAACTTATCATGTCAATCAATGTTTTTCCCCAACTCAAATTACCTTACCCAATGGCTTTACTAGGTGGCATTTATATGTAGCACCCCTACATGCTTTTGATATCATCTTGGGAATAGATTGGTTGAAGGCTCATGAAGCCTTGGTAAATTTCCAAGAGAGATGGATTGAGTTTACCAATGAAGACAAAGAAAGGTAAAGGATGTATAGTGAAACAAGAGAATTTCAACCAATGCTAATTTTAGCAATGCAATTGAAGAAAACTATTAGAAAAGGAGGATTGGTTTATGTAGTCAAACTCAAGGAAAAAGAGGAAACTTCAAAGGAAGAAATGATTAGAAAATTTCCACTCTTGCAAGAATTTTAGGATGTATTTGTTGATGAGATACCTGGATTACCGCCTAAACGTGAATTTGATTTCACTATAGAGTTAATGCCAGGAATAGAACCTATCCATAGAGCTCCTTATAGAATGAACCCCATCGAGATGCAGGAATTGAAGGTGCAACTTCAAGAGTTGCTAGAGAAAGGGTTAATAAAACCAAGTGTATCACCTTGGGGAGCACCTATCTTATTTGTGAAGAAGAAAGATGGTTCATTAAGGTTATGCATAGATTATAGAATGTTAAACAAGGCAACTATCAAGAACAGATATCCATTTCCAAGGATAGAAGATTTATTTGATCAACTAAAATATGCCACCATTTTTACAAAGATTGATCTAAAATATGGATATCATCAACTGAGAATCCGAGAAGAAGACACACATAAAACCACATTCAAGACTAGGTATGGTCACTATGAGTTCACAGTCCTACCATTTGGATTGACTAATGCACCAACAACTTTCATGAATTTGATGAATAGTGTGTTCAAAAAATAGTTGGATCGATTTGTGTTGATATTCTTGGATGACATTTTGATTTATTCTCGTAATAGAGAGGAACATGATAAGCACTTGAGGATAGTGCTAGAGCTTTTAAGGAAGAATCAACTCTATGGGAATTTGTCTAAATGTGAATTCTATGTCCCACAAGTGCATTACTTGGGGCATATCATATCAGCATATGGGATCATAGTTGATCCAAAGAAGATAGAAGCCATTTTGAATTGGCCACCTCCAACAAATGTGATAGAAGTAAGAAGCTTCATGGGTTTGTTAGGTTATTATAGGAGATTTGTAAAAGATTACTCCAAGATTACTTATCCAATAACCAACCTTCAGAAGAAAGGAAAGGAGTTTAAGTGGATAGAAAAATGTGAAGCAACATTTAATTTGCTTAAATAGAAGCTTACCTCAGCTCCTATATTGAAGATCCTGGATCCCGTAGGAAATTTTTCTATTTGTACCGATGCTTCACTAGAGGGATTAGGAGGAGTCCTATCCCAAGATAAATTTGTAGTAGCATATGAGTCTAGAAAACTCAAAAAGCATGAAGTTAACTATGCTACTCATGATTTAGAACTTGTTGCAGTTGTACATGCTTTGAAAATTTGGTGACACTATCTGGTGGGTAGACCATTTGAATTAAGAACCGACCACCAGAGTTTGAAGTATATCTTCACTCAACCATTACTAAATGCTAGACAAAGAAGATGGATAGAATTCTTAGCAGAATATGATTTTGGTATTGAGTATATCAAAGGAAAGGAAAATAAAGTCGTTGATGCCTTAAGTAGAAGGAAGCACATAGCCGCTTTGACTCGTAGTCATGTGGATTTAATGGGGTAAGTCAAAAAAATGCAGTGCCAGGATCCAGAATGTAGTGAAATTTGGGATAAAGTTGAACAAAATCTTAATGAAAATCAAGATTATAGCATTAAATATGGACTTTTATGCTTTAAATATCGAGTAGTTATACCTAAAATGGGTAATTTAAGGAGAGTGATTATGCGTGAAGCTCATAATTCTCCTTATTCCGCTCATCTCGGAGGAGCCAAGATGAGGGAAAATATGAAAAAGACCTTTTACTGGTCTAGCATGAAGAAAGATATCATCAATTTTGTGGCACGATGTTTGCAGTGTCAGAAGGTGAAAGTTGAACATCAGCATCCAATAGGAAAATTGTATTCTCATAATATACCCACTCAAAAATGGTAGGTGATATCAATGGATTTTATTGTGGGTTTGCCTAAGACAAAATATCATCATGATGCAATTTTTGTTATAGTAGATAAACTTACTAAGGTTGCACATTTTATACCAGGAAGTACTACAGATGATGTTGTAGTCATTGCCAATAGATTTGCAAAAGAAATTTTTAGGTTGTATGGATTTTTTGAGATGATTATCTCTAATAGGGATTCTAGGTTTACTTCTGAGTTTTGGTAGGCTCTCCATCATGCAATTGGCACAACTCTGAATATCAGTTCTGCATATCATCCTAAAATGGATGGACATATAGAAAGGGTTAACCAAGTTCTAGAAGATATGTTATGCATGTATTGCATGGACCAGAAGTCTCGTTGGGAAGACTATTTGTATCTGGTTGAGTTTTCTTATAATAATAGCTATCATTCTTCCTTGAATATGGCCCCTTTTGAAGCCTTGTATGGTAGATGGTGTAGGACTCCATTATCTTGGGATAATCCAGAGGATCAGGTTGTCATTGGACTAAAAATGGTTAAAATAATGGAAGAGCAGCTAGGACTAATCTGACAAAGGCTCAAGGAAGCCACGGATAGACAGAAGAGTTATGCAGATTTGAAAAGAACACCTAGGGAATTCTCTGTGGGTGACAGAGTGTTTCTAAGGGTAAAACCTAAGAAGAGTGCCATTAAATCAATAAAATTGGATCCTAGATTTGTTGGACCATTTGAGATTGTGGAGAAAATAAGTCCAGTAGCCTATCGGCTTGACTTACCACCTAACCTATCAAAGATCCATAATACTTTTCATGTATCCCTACTTAGGAGATATATTGTTGATCTTGATCATGTGTTAGATGTTTCTAATTTGCAGATGGCAGATCCGACAACCTTTGAAGTGAAACCTGTGAAGATCTTGGAATTTCATTCCAAGACAATGAGGAAATGAAATATTGATCAGTGTAGGGTCCAGTGGGACCAGTATTCTGATAAGAACTCCACTTGGGAAAAAGTGGAAGACATGAAAAGACACTTTCCTTATTTATTTGATGATGTTATGTAATAATACAGGTTGAACTACATACCACTTATGAAAAGTGGAGACTATGCAAAAACTATGTTTTATTGACTTTTATGTAATATTGCAGGAAAACACAGAGGATTGTGTTTAATCTAAGGGGGGAGTATGTCACATCCCACCTTGGAAGAACTCTTTTAAGATGCTATTTGTGTAATGATAGCTGATTTTAATGCTTGATATATTTGCAATATGTTTGTTTCTATCAAGAGAAAATGATGTTGCGTTGCATTACTTGATTGCAGGAATAGGTATTCTCGTAGGTGGAAGATTGACCACCAGAGATGAGAAGGGAAATGATGACAATGACAACTCAACAGGTAAGGCTCATGTTCACATCATCACTAGTCTCCTTCATGATGGGCGGTGATAACTGAGAATTATTCTAAAATACCCGCCCACTTAAAGGAAAAATGGTGATGGGGAATAATGAGCATGCATCGATTGCTTGTGTATGCCATTTGTGTGATATATATTTAATTGCACAATTAATTTGTATGAGATTGGCATAATTGAATCTTACCTTGAAAATGCACACTAAGTAATGGTTTGCACCTTACAAATTATTTTAGAGATATTTTATGCATTTGAAAAATGCCATACAATTTGATAATATTTATTATGATTTTGTGAAAATGTTAAATTGGGGAAATTTCTAAAAGAAAATATTTATTGTCTTGAACATGCTTATTAACCTAATTGCATCCATCTTAAGAAAAATAATTAGGTAGATTGTTCTCCTACCAATTTTTCCAATTATGATTGGACCAAAATAATAAAAATATTTTATTAACCTAAAAGGATTATTTCTTGCTCCACATGGCTGCCTTAGAATGGTTAAATTGGTAGTTGAGATCCCTCTCTATTATCTCATTCTTAAACCACCCACATGTCAAATAGTAGTAGTTGACTTAAGGGATGGTAGAGACAAGAAAAATGAGACACCCTTCTAGAAACTTGCTCATAGGGGAGGAAGAAAAATAATAAAAGACAATAAAATGGCATCTTCCTTGTCTGGAGGAAATAGAGCTATATATTACCATAGAGGTTGAGAAAAGGTTAGGTTGGGTTGGAGAAGATAGGAGAAGGAGGAGGAAGCTAGAGGAGAGGATAGGCAAGTCAAATAGAACCACCACTTGTAGGAGTCCAGGTGGAAGCATTCCTACTCATTTCTTGTCTTTGAATATTGATGAATTAATATCATATAAGTAGTGAATGTTATACACTAGTTTCACTGGACCAGAGCTGGCATTTTTAGTTTACGTATTTTTAATATGAACTACGATTTTTGTGACTGAAATTCCAATCCATCAGTATAGTAGTTTACACCTCATAGAGTCTATGTATCCAAGCCTTAGATAAGAATTCACGTCTATAAAATTTTTGCTATTCGGATTCATGTTGAATACCAACCTAAGTTCCCCTTGGATACGACTATTAGGAAAGAATTAATATGACTAAAGGGAAGTGTTGTAATTAATATTATTATGATGGATTATAGAGCCATTGCGATCTTCAAATTTTCACTCTCTATTATATGCATTCTGATAGCAGAGTCCCGCAGGTTTTCTTAGAGTTATAATAGTGAAGAAAGTAAGTAATGTTAGGGTAGTTTTATAGACCTCATTGTCGAATAGAAAAATGAGTTGGCATAGCAATACCTTAGGTGCTGCGCACTGTAGTAGCCATCGTCATATCGATTGCAACCCATGATGTGGGTACTGCCAAACCCTGTGATTCAATAATCTGACTATTTATGCCATTTTTGAATGAACTAAACCTTCATAAAACTTTATCTGTCGTCGAGGGATTATTAATAGTATGTCTGCAAGCAACTAGATTATATGGGTGTTTGTGTGCCATATATAAGGGCAATAGATTACCTTGTTTAGTTATAATACCACTATTCAATGACATCTTATGTGTTGTTGATCATAACAGTCATCACCCTTTTTGTATTATGTAAAATTTCCACCTGTGTTTATGAGGTTAGTTTCAATGATTTGAAACCCTTCTGACTATCATTATAATAAAATATGTTTCGATGAGCCAAGTTCTATATACCTAGCTGACAAGTGTTAGACTTCCTATCCATCAGGAAACTTCGATGTAGAGTGACATAGTGATGTGCATTGCGACAAATCTATGTCGATGGTCTCGATATGTTATGCTTGGATGGATCACCGTAGGATTCTAGTCACACTTTCAACATTCTATGTTGAACCACCATGGAAACATACCTCTCTTTTATAGTGCTAGCCACTCCACAAATAATGAACGAATTAAGTGATTTCTTATTATTCTTGTACATAATCCATTTGAGCATAGGAAGAAAGGTCAAAATAAAAGGACCTAGGAGTGAGGTATGAGATTATATTCATACACTTATTTTATTGATTGGATTTTAAATGCAATTCAAGGGTTAAATACCTTTTATCTTATGGATTTAAATACAACTTTTAGCTTAAAAAGAATGCTCTATGGCTTGTATATATATATATGTATGTATGTATGTATTCTTGTGGAATTTAGCTTGAAGTATTTCTATATAGTAAAATAGGACTATTGCATCTTGTCTGAGTTACTAGGTTTAATTGATTTGGATAATCTAGAATTTGAAAGATGATTGGGTAATCTAGATATAATTTCTTTCTTGTTTTTGTAAGTATTAGTTTCGTATTCATAAAATTGAATGATAGATAAAGTATGGAAATCAAATGCTATTGAATAATATTTTGAGGTCAAATAGTTTCATAAATTAATGAAACTTTAAACTTTGCATATTGTTTGAGGTTGAGGAGAAATAGATAGTAAACTATCATATGGTTTATGCTGAATTTGTAAATGGATGTAATCAACTAGAAGTATTGAAGAACATCTTCTAGTTTGGAAGAATTAATTGCTAAAAATCCTTGGAAGAGGTATGGGACTCTTCCACATTTTGTGATATACAAAATGAACTACACTTATGATGGATGGGATTAGGGAAATAATCCATGTAATAATAATTAGCATTGATGGATGAATTATGGGAATTCATGCC
>JAQPPZ010013045.1:0-59127 GCA_028583015.1 Wollemia nobilis | reverse complement strand
TGTTGGTCACGAATCTGCCACAGGAAAGGATTTTTATATAAACTGCACCCTAGACCCGGCCAACATTGAAAGGCTGGAAGCAAGAAATGGCTCCCAGACCAATCTCCAGAGTGGGCTGGTTCCCTTACTAAACTAAGTTTGTTTTAAGATTAGAGTTGCTGGAAAGAGATTAAAACTTTGCGGAAAGAAACGGGAAATATGGCCGTAGCCGAAGTTATAAGATCGGGAAGAACAACAACAGATCACTTAAAGTACATCAACAACAAGTAACAAAAGATATCAACTTAATTCCCTCACAACCGTACGTAGAAAATCCCTCCAAGATTACATTCCAGGACTCATTCCCTTACAAGCAATATTTAAATCCAACATGCAGAATTCAAATGAAACAACAACTAAGGAATATGAGTGTTATTAGAAATGTAAATAACAGAAAGGAAAATCTCACAAACAGCCGCTTGAAAAATCAGAGGCCAATTCTTTCATTCCTGCAAATGAACTTCAAGCTTTTAGCAGAAAACTCCCGACATTTGCAAATGAGATTTACATTGGTTTTTATAGAGGGCTGGCCTCTTTGCAGCATTTAAAATTTGCAACAGACCTCCTTGAGATCTACAATTTGTGCAACGAAAACAATGAACATGATCCCCTTAATTGCAGCCTCGAAGAACCCAAAAGTTAAATGCCATAAAGAGTCGGCAGTCTTCATTAAATTGTGTTCTTGAAAATGTGCATGAAACCGTTAGAACAATCCATGAACAGCAGCTTCGAATAAATAAAATCTTCAATTTTGGTAGCTTGGGCGCGTTCTTCTATTTTGACCGCATTGGAAATCAGCAAAATATTTAATTTTGGACCGCTTTTAATCATTGGAACTCACAAAACTGCATTGGGCCACAGCTTAAGCATGCATAATCAATAATGAAAATAAATGTGGCAAAAATGCCAACATTCTTGGCGGCTCGCGGGGTATACAGTTTCACTGTATGCAAGAATCCAGGCCTGAATCCATTGGGCACAGAGTCATGAAAACTTAGAACAAAAAGCTGGCTGCTGTGGTACATCTCAGTGGAATGCTGCAATAGAAACTTTTGCTGAATAATCAAAAGTTAAAGAAATCTGCATTTGGCTCAACTGAACATGGAATGGAAATGAATGGAATGAGATCCCGCGGATGCGCAGGCGGTGAAATGCAAATGGAATAGTAATATGATGAAATGATGTAGTGATAAAGTGATGTGGTAGACACAGTAACAAAATGCTGCTATACTACCGGCTGCAATGGAAATGAAATAAAAGTAAATGAACTAATGGAATGGAAATGGAAATATGAAGGCTGTGGAATGAGAATGAACTAAACTGTAAATAAATGCGTAAAATGACAGAACTTAGAAGAAAGGGATAAGAAGGAACGGGAATAATAGGAATGGGGAAAAGAAACAACGATCGTGGCTTTTTTTTTTTTTTACTATAGAAGAAAAAGAAGAAGAAGGAGGAAGATGAAGAAAGGAAGGAAAGAAAAAGGGAAGGGAAAGGAAGAATTTTCTAGAAAGCCACCAACTTCTGGGAAAAGAAAAACAAAAGAAAAACAAGCACCTACGGCTCGCATGCAAAAAGAGCCGAGATGAACAAATAAAAACAATACCTCTTTTTTTTTTTTCTTCTCTTTTCTATTTTTTTTTGTTTTTTGTTTTTATACTATATACAATAGTTCACGACATGATTGGCATGTCGTCACCACAAACCCAGTCTCAGAGGGTTATCCGGTAAATCTGCAATGTCCCGACCAGATCTGATCATACTTAAGTCGGTCCTTGAAATTGGGCTGGCTTCTTCCTAAAGTTCTCCATGTTTCAGACACTGGCAAGTTATCATGCATGCCAGTACCCACACAATTGACAAATAATGGAGCAAAGAAATTTGCCACATGACGGGCTCCCGTAGGTACCAGTTGTAGTAATGACTGAAGCCAATCCCACCATCTTGAAGGGTTCTCTGGTTGTGAACTAAGAATGGGTTCCTCCAACTCCTGGATCCGATCACAAAAATTGTCCAGCAATAATCCTTTCTCCAGGATCTCTTCAGACTCTACCTGTTGATCTGACATATTTAACAGGTTCTGACTAAATACTTGCATGTTATGCCCTGGGATACAAACAGGGTGCAAATATGTGCCCTCCTTGTGCTCAGGTTCTTGAACTTGAATCTCTTCTTCTTCTTCGCTTATATCCTCTGGATCCATCTCCTTATGAAAACTACAAGCAACCATATTGTTCATTGCCAGGAAAGTTCTTGCATATTCCAATCCTTGGCTTTGGATGAGATCTGTCCCTTGAGCTCCACACAACTGCATCTCAGGTTTCTTCTCAGTATAAGGGATCTGGCATGAAAAAGACTGCACGGGATAGACAGGAGCAGCAACTACCGAAGAAAGTAATGGAGTTTCTTCCCACGGTAATTTTCTTGATAAGAGCAAAAGTTGTTCCGCTCGCACTGCTTCTTCAAAGATTTGTGGGAACCTTCGTTCACCTGATTGCAGCAAGAGGAGGCCTATGTCAGAATGGAAAGCTCGAACATAGAAGAGGTGGGCTTGGGTGGGTGATGGTCGGATCTTCTCTGGAATTCTCTTCCAACTTCTCAAGAATCGGACATTGAAGTCCGTGATGCTCTCTTGAGGTGCTCGCTTGATGTACATTAAAAACTGATAGAGATCCAAAGAACTGTAAAAGGGATCTTCATCAAATATTTTGATTAGTGCTCCCGCTAGATCATCCCATGAGCTGATGCTTTGACGCCTGAGCAGTCTGTACCACTGCAATGCCCTTCCTTCCAAAGACAAGACCAGAAGTCTGATCATGACATCTTCATGATTTATGACATGGATCATTGACAAAGTAGCAATATCTTCAACATGCTCCAAAGCCATGCCTTCGGTACCATCATATTTTGCTAGGGCCTTCAGGGCACCTTTGGGAATTTCATGCCGGATTTGGAGATTCAGAGGGCCAGGATCATCCCATATAGGAAAAGCCCTCGCCTTTGTGGCAGTGGTCTACGGGATCACGGCTATCGCCATTAAGTCAGAGTCGCCAGATGAACATTCTTTTAACTTGAAAAAGGCAGGCGTCCACGATCAAAAAATTTGGATCTTCAACTCAGCAAAGTCACCAGATGAACTTACAAATCTCCGCTATGAGGTCAAGACAGCTCATCAAAATCTTGAGACCTCCGGGTGTTAAACAATAAAACTTATGGATCTTTTGAGACAGAAGAAGTCTGTCCCACCGGGCGTGCCAAAAACTGTTGGTCACGAATCTGCCACAGGAAAGGATTTTTATATAAACTGCACCCTAGACCCGGCCAACATTGAAAGGCTGGAAGCAAGAAATGGCTCCCAGACCAATCTCCAGAGTGGGTCTGGTTCCCTTACTAAACTAAGTTTGTTTTAAGATTAGAGTTGCTGGAAAGAGATTAAAACTTTGCGAAAAGAAACGGGAAATATGGCCGTAGCCGAAGTTATAAGATCGGGAAGAACAACAGCAGATCACTTAAAGTACAGCAACAACAAGTAACAGAAGATATCAACTTAATTCCCTCACAACCGTACGCAGAAAATCCCTCCAAGATTACATTCCAGGACTCATTCCCTTACAAGCAATATTTAAATCCAACATGCAGAATTCAAATGAAACAACAACTAAGGAATATGAGTGTTATTAGAAATGTAAATAACAAAAAGGAAAATCTCACAAACAGTCGCTTGAAAAATCAGAGGCCAATTCTTTCATTCCTGCAAATGAACTTCAAGCTTTTAGCAGAAAACTCCCGACATTTGCAAATGAGATTTACATTGGTTTTTATAGAGGGCCGGCCTCTTTGCAACATTTAAAATTTGCAACAGACCTCCTTGAGATCTACAATTTGTGCAACGAAAACAATGAACATGATCCCCTTAATTGCAGCCTCGAAGAACCCAAAAGTTAAATGCCATAAAGAGTCGACAGTCTTCATTAAATTGTGTTCTTGAAAATGTGCATGAAACCGTTAGAACAATCCACGAACAACAGCTTCGAATAAATGGAAATCTTCAATTTTGGTAGCTTGGGCGCGTTCTTCTATTTTGACCGCATTGGAAATCAGCAAAATATTTAATTTTGGACTGCTTTTAATCATCGGAACTCACAAAACTGCATTGGGCCACAACTTAAGCATGCATAATCAATAATGAAAATAAATGTGGCAAAAATGCCAACAGGCCATAATTTTGCATACCTTTCGGGAAGCAAACATGGCAGCTGATAGGCTGGAAAATGAAGGCATTGTAGCAACAAATTTGATCACGTGGACTGAAAATCTTCCTCATGCAGTCTCAATGGTGATAGATAATGAAAAACTTTAGATTGGAAGGCTCAAAGTGGATCAATGACAGAAAATGGGGGCATTTTTAAAAATATTTTTTTGAACCTTATAATGGATTTTGTCATATTTGTTTTTTTTGTTCATGTGACTAGTGTTTTTTGCAGCTGGTGGGGCACTGATATAGGTTTTTTATCTACAAATTCATGCATGGGAAACATCCGCTTTGGCCTCAAGTATTTCCCAAGGTGTGTTTGGATTCGATGTCGCAAAAAGGCCCTAGCAAGAAATAACAAAGTGTTGGAGATCCACGACAATGAGGTACCAGACCCCACCATAATAGTCTTGGAGAAGATGACAATTTCATCAGCCTCCAACAATATCAACCCGTTGAAGAGTCTGTCTGGCCTCATCAGTGCAGCTGTTGATTTGTGTGATTCTCTAAATCTTCTATATTATAGCCAGCAGTTCCAGGGGCACAAGGAGTCGAAGGCAAAATCTAAAGATGATGGCAAGGAGGATGATAAGAAGTTAGATGAGGACTACAAGGAAGAATGCTTGGCCTCTTGGTTGTCCATTCTATGGGATGTTTTTTTGACCATATTCTATTATTTTTATATGGGCACAAGCTACTCTGCATGGTGCTTGCATGATTAGTTTTTGTCTTTGTTAGTTCTATTTTGCGTCTTTCTTTTCTGATGGCCATAATATTAGGCTTCCATAGTTTAGTTTGGCTATATTATGATGGAAGACTAGGTCTTGGCCCTTTTTGTTGTCGGTTTAAACTTTTAGGGCTTGGCCTTTGTCCAGTTGGTCAGTGGACCCTATTCTGTAAAATGGTTTTGGGTCAACCAGTTAAAACCCGGTGTTAATTATAATATTCTCTTACTTACCAAAAAAAAAATATATAAGAGTTTTATAATTTTGAATTTTATATAATTTTGCATTTCAAAGACAAATCAGATTTCAAGGCTTTGCATGTTTATATTTTCAGCATTCTAGTCCATTTTCATATTTTATTTTTATTTTTCTAACCTTTCTCTTTTGCAGATTATTTTAAAACTTCGACAATTAAAATAAAAATAAAAAAATTAAAATGCCAAAAATAAATACATAGGTGTGAAGAATGAGCTTCAATATTTCATTCGAAACAATTTTGGTTCAATTCGGAAGCCATTTCGAATTTATAAAAATTATTTAAAGTTGCTATTATATGAGAGTTTTATAATTTTGGATTTTATATAATTTCGTATTTCGAAGGTAAATCAAATTTCAAGGCTTTGCATATTTATATTTTCAGCATTCTCGGTAATTTCCAGATTTTTTTCTTTCTAACCCTTCTCTTTTGTAGATTATTTTAAAATTTCGATGATTAAAATAAAAATAAAAAAATTAAAATGCCAAAAATAAATACATTGGTGTGAAGAATGAACTTCAATATTTCACTCGAAATAATTTCAATCCCATTTCGAAGCCATTTTGAATTTATAAAAATTATTTAAAGTTACTATTATATGAGAGTTTTATAATTTCGTATTTCAAAGAAGGCAAATCGGATTTCAAGGCTTTGCATGTTTATATTTTCAGCATTTTGGTCTATTTCTAGATTTTATTTTTATTTTTTTAACACTTCTCTTTTGCAGATTATTTTAAAACTTCGGTGATTAAAATAAAAATAAAAAAAAATTAAAATGCCAAAAATAAATACATGGGTGTGAAGAATGAGCTTCAATATTTATTTTGAAACAATTTTGATCTCATTTCGAAGCCATTTTGAATTTATAAAAATTATTTAATATTGTTGTTATATGAAAGTTTTATAATTTTAGATTTTACATAATTTCGCATTTCGAAGGTAAATCAGATTTCAAGGCTTTGCATGTTTATATTTTCAGCATTCCGGTCCAAATCCAAATTTTATTTTTGTTTTATTAAACCTTCACTTTTATAGATTATTTTAAAACTTCGGTGATTAAAATAAAAAAATTAAAATACCAAAAATATATACATGGGTGTGAAGAATGAGCTTCAATATTTCATTCGAAACAATTTGATCCCATTCTGAAGCCATTTCGAATTTATAAAAATTATTTAAAATTGTTATTATATAAGAGTTTTATAATTTCAGATTTTACATAATTTCATATTTCGAAGTTAAATCAGATTTCAAGGCTTTGCATGTTTATATTTTCAACATTCTGGTCCATTTCCAGATTTTATTTTTATTTTTCTAACCTTTCTCCTTTGTATATTATTTTAAAACTTTGACGATTAAAATAAAAAATAAAAATAAAAAATGCCAAAAATAAATACATTGGTGTGAAGAATGAACTTCAATCTTTCATTCGAAATAATTTCAATCCCATTTCGAATTTATAAAAATGATTTAAAGTTGTTATTATATGAGAGTTTTATAATTTCGTATTTTCTATAATTTCGTATTTCGAAGGCAAATCGGATTTCAAGGCTTTGCATGTTTATATGTTCAACATTTTGGTCCATTTCTAGATTTTATTTTTATTTTTTTAACACTTCTCTTTTGCAGATTATTTTAAAACTTCGGTGATTAAAATAAAAATAAAAAAATTAAAATGCCAAAAATAAATACATGGGTGTGAAGAATGAGCTTCAATATTTCTTTTGAAACAATTTTGATCTCATTCCGAAGCCATTTTGAATTTATAAAAATTATTTAATGTTGTTGTTATATGAAAGTTTTATAATTTTATATTTTACATAATTTTGCATTTCGAAGGTAAATCAAATTTCAAGGCTTTGCATATTTATATTTTCAACATTCTCGTCCAAATCCAAATTTTAATTTTGTTTTTCTAAACCTTCTCTTTTATAGATTATTTTAAAACTTCGATGATTAAAATAAAAAAATTAAAATACCAAAAATATATACATGGGTGTGAAGAATGAGCTTCAATATTTCATTCGAAATAATTTGATCCCATTCTAAAGCCATTTCGAATTTATAAAAATTATTTAAAGTTATTATATAAGAGTTTTATAATTTCAGATTTTACATAATTTCATATTTCGAAGGTAAATCAGATTTCAAGGCTTTGCATGTTTATATTTTCAGCATTCTGGTCCATTTTCAGATTTTATTTTTATTTTTCTAACCTTTCTCTTTTGTAGATTATTTTAAAACTTCGATGATTAAAAAATAAAATAAAAATAAAAAAAATAAATACATGGGTGTGAAGAATGAGCTTCAATGTTTCATTTGAAACAATTTCGATCCTATTTCGAAGCCATTTCCAATTTAGAAAAATTATTTAAAGTTGTTATTATATGAGAGTTTTATAATTTCAGATTTTACATAATTTCATATTTCAAAGGTAAATCAAATTTCAAGGCTTTGCATGTTTATATTTTTAGCATTCTAGTCCATTTTCAGATTTAATTTTTATTTTTCTAACCCTTCTCTTTTGTAGATTGTTTTAAAACTTCGGTGATTAAAATTAAAATAAAAAAAAATTAAAATGCCAAAAATAAATAAATGGGTGTGAAGAATGAGCTTCAATATTTCTTTCGAAACAATTTGGATCTCATTCTGAAGCCATTTTGAATTTATAATTTTTTTTAAATGGTCAAAATTTATTGAATCAACAAGCTTTATAAGAAATAGAGAATCCCATAACAATAACCCTTACAAGGGCCAAAAGAAAGAAACCCTCAATACCACCAAACACCCGACCAGAAGACATCCAACAAACAACAACCTCAACCAGACGTATCCACAACGTGTAAATTAACAAGATGTTGAGAATAGTCCAATGGAAGTTGATCCTATTCCCTAACATTCCAGTATTATTGAAACTCATAAGCCCATTTTGCCAAGCAATCAGCCACACCATTCCATTCTCTGGGAATATAAACAAAGGAAATAAACTCCAAATACTAACATATTTGAAAGATCTATCGAGCTACTACAACCAACTGCCAATGAACATTAGAAATATTATGAGTCTTCAATAAATTAATAATAATTTGAGAGTTCGACTCAGATTATCTTTCACCATCCCAGAGCATAACCTTTTTCCAAAGCAAAATAAATAGCAAGGGCCTCCATATAATTATTAGTCTACTTCCCCTTATAACAAGAAAAAATAAAAAGAACTGTACCATTTCTATCTCTCAACACCACCAATACCTACACACCTAGGATTTCCTTTGGAAGAGCCATCAATATTAATCTTAAATACCCCTCGAGGTGGAGGATGCCATCTGCCATCTCTTTGTACTTTTTGATTAAAGCCTCTCCTCCTAATTGATACAGAAGGACGAGGATCATTCTCCACTAAATCCACATCCTACATCATTAGAATCTCAGAATGCTCCAAAGGAAGACTGATCTAACATTTAGAAGAAATAGTTTCTTGGATTATACCAATAATCCTTTGCCAAGTCATGTTGTTGTTATATGAGAGTTTTATAATTTTAGATTTTACATAATTTCGCATTTCGAAGGTAAATCAGATTTCAAAGCTTTGCATGTTTATATTTTCAACATTCTGGTCCATTTCCATATTTTATTTTTATTTTCTAACCCTTCTCTTTTGTAAATTATTTTATAACTTCGGTATTTGAAAATAAAAAAAATTAAAATTCTAAAAATAAATACATGGGTGTGAAGAATGAGCTTCAATATTTCTTTTTTTTAAAGTGAAAAACCCTTTACGGGGTTGCCTTGGTATGAGAGACCACGACCAGAGGGTTCTACACCATCAAAGTCACCCGAGAGTCATGCTCGGCCCTGCCCGCACCAACATTATCAATTGGATTTTGGGTACCCAATTCAACTTTTTGGTAGGGTGGAGATTCAAACCTGGGACCTCCCTTGGAGGATTGCCCTCTCCTCTTCAACTCACGTACAACACCTGGGTAATGAGCTTCAATATTTCATTTGAAATAATTTTGATCCCATTTCGAAGCCATTTCGAATTTATAAAATTTATTTAAAGTTGTTATATGAGAGTTTTATAATTTCAAATTTTACATAATTTCGTATTTCGAAGGTAAGTCAGATTTCAAGGCTTTGCATGTTTATATTTTCAGCATTATAGACAATTTCTAGATTTTATTTTTATTTTTCTAACCCTTTTCTTTTGCAAATTATTTTAAAACTTCGACGATTAAAAAAAAATTAAAATTAAAAAAATAAATACATGGGTGTGAAGAATGAGCTTCAATATTTTATTTGAAACAATTTTGATCCCATTCTAAAGCCATTTCAAATTTATAAAAATGATTTAAAGTTGCACTTATATGAGAGTTTTATAATTTTAGATTTTACATAATTTTGCATTTCAAAGGTAAATTATATTTCAAAGCTTTGCATGTTTATATTTTCAGCATTTTGGTCTATTTTCATATTTAATTTTTATTTTTCTAACCCTTCTCTTTTGTAGATTATTTTAAAACTTTGACGATTAAAATAAAAATAAAAAATTAAAATACCAAAAATAAATACATGGTGTGAAGAATGAACTTCAATCTTTCATTCAAAACAATTTCAATCTCATTTCGAAGTCATTTTGAATTTATAAAAAATAATTAAAGCTGCTATTATATGAGAGTTTTATAATTTCAAATTTTACATAATTTCATATTTCAAAGGTAAATCAAATTTCAAGGCTTTGCATGTTTATATTTTTAGCATTTTGGTCTATTTTCAGATTTGTTTTCTAACCCTTCTCTTTTGTAGATTAATTTAAACCTTCATCGATTAAAAAAAAAATTAAAATGCCAAAAATAAATACATGGGTGTGAAGAATGAGCTTCAATATTTCATTCGAAACAATTTTGATCCTTGAGATATAATTTGTCTGGTAAAGGTTCTTTGATTTGGAACACCCTTAATAAGGGGGCATCTCTTGTTAAGCAAGGTTTATTATGGATTTACCTCAAAGGATCGAAGGCTCTTTTCTGGCATGATTCGTGGGATGGTTTCCCTACAATTTTATCTATGTTTCCTCATCTTCAGGAGCTATGTAATTGTTTCTTGGTTGCTAGTTGGTACAGGGTGATGGATTATAAAGTTGCCAAAAGAGTTGAGCAGGTGGAGGTAGTTCAGTGGAAATATCCTAGAGATTGATCGACATGTGGTTTTGTTCAGGATAGAGAAGAGTTGGCTCGTATTTTGGCTACTAGGGAGTGCTCTTCTTTATAGGATGATGATGTCTTGGCTTGGGGTCCAGATACTAGAGGGGTTTTCTCGGTGGCTTTTGGTTACCATATTTTAGATAGGCAACATTTTGGGGATGAGGAGGTTCCTTAGTGGAAACAGGTTTGGAATAAATTTTCCTGGTCTAAATGCAATCTCTATTTGTGGTTGGCTACTCGGAACAGATGTCCTACCTGGGATAATCTCCAAGAGAGGTTTTTTGGGCCCTTCATTTTGTTTCCTTTGTGAGAATAGTGGCGAATATGTAGGGCATTTGCTCTTATAGTGTTCGTTTGCGCAAGAAATTTGGCATCTTTGGTGGAGGGTGTGGAAACAGTCTTGTTCTCATACCTCTTCTCTTGTTGATTTTTGGAGGAGTTTAGGAAGACATCCTACTAAGGCTTCCTTTCTTCAAGTTGCGTGGAGTATTGGACCCTCATGTATTATATGATAGATTTGGCTTGAAAGAAATCAAAGAATGTTTCAAGGTAGGAAGTTAATTGTTTATCAGACTTGGCAAAGGATTATTGGTATGATCCAAGAAACTATTTCTTCTAAATGTCAAATCAGTATTCCATTGGAGTAGTCTAATATTCTGATGATGTAGGATCTAGGTTTAGTGGAGAATGACCCTCGTCCTTTTGTATCAGTCAGGAGGAGAGGCCTTAATCAAAAAGTGCAAAGAGATGGTAGATGGTATCCTACACCTCGAGGGGTGTTTAAGATTAATACTGATGGCTCTTCCAAAGGGAATCCTGGGCATGTAGATATTGGTGGTGTTGGGAGAGATAGTAGTGGTGCAACTCTTTTTCATTTTTTTCTATTATAAGGGGAAGCAAAATAATAATTATATGGAGGCCCTTGCTATTTGTTTTGCTTTGGAAAAAGGTTATGCTCTGGGATGATAGAAGATAATTTATGAGTCAAACTCTCAGATTATTATTAATTTATTGAAGACTCATAATCTTTCTAATGTTCATTGGTAGATGGCGTTAGTAGCTCGAAAAACCTTTCAAATTTGTCGATATTTGAAGTTTATTTCCTTTGTTCATATTCCCAGGGAATAAAATGGTGTGGTTGATTGCTTGGAAAAATGGGCTTCTGAGTTTTAGAAAGACTAGAATATTAAGGAATGGGATCAGCTCCCATTGGACTGTTCTTGATATCTTGCTAATTTGCTTATTGTGGATATGCCTGGTTGAGGTTGTCATTTGTTGGATGTCTTCTAGTTGGGTGCTCGGTGGTATTGGGGGTTTCATTCTTTTGGCCTTTGTAAGGGTTATTGTTATGGGATTATTTGTTTCTTGTAAAGTTTATTGATTCAATAAATTTTTACCATTAAAAAAAAAATCGATCCCATTCCAAAGCCATTTCGAATTTATAAAAATTATTTAAAGTTGTTGTTATATGAGAGTTTTATAATTTCAAATTTTACATAATTTCGCATTTCAAAGGTAAATCAGATTTCAAGGCTTTGCATGTTTATATTTTCAACATTCTGGTCCATTTTCAAATTTTATTTCTAACCCTTCTCTTTTGTAGATTATTTTAAACCTTCGACGATTAAAGTAAAAAAAAACAAATGCAAAAAATAAATACATGGGTGTGAAGAATGAGCTTCAATATTTCATTTGAAATAATTTTGATCCTATTTCGAAGCCATTTCAAATTTATAAAAATTATTTAAAGTTACTGTTATATGAGATTTTATAATTTTGAATTTTACATAATTTCGTATTTTGAAGGTAAATTAGATTTTAAGGCTTTGCATGTTTTTCTTTTTTTTTTAAGCAAAAAAACTCTTGTGGGGTCATCTTGGTCTAAGAGAGCACAACTAGAGGATTCTACACCATCAAAGTCACTCGGGAGTCATGCTCGACCCTACCCACACCAACATTATCAATTGGATTTTGGGTACCCAATTCAACTTTTTGGTAGGGTGGAGATTTGAACCTGGGACCTCCCTTGGAGGATTGCCCTCTCCTCTCTAACTCACCTACAACTCCTGGGTAAGGCTTTGCATATTTATATTTTCAGCATTCTGGTTCATTTCCATATTTTATTTTTATTTTTCTAATCCTTCTCTTTTGCAGATTATTTTAAAACTTCAACGATTAAAAATAAAATAAAAAACAAAATTAAAATACCAAAAATAAATATATGGGTGTGAAGAATGAGCTTCAATCTTTTTTTTAAGCGAAAAACCCCTTGCGGAGCCACCTTGACTTGAAAGACCATGACCAGGGGTTCTACACTATCAAAGTCACTCGCGAGTCATGCCCAACCCTGCTAGCACCAACATTATCAATTGGATTTTGGGTACCCAATTAAACTTTTTGGTAGGGTGGAGATTCGAACCTGGGACCTCCCTTGGAGGATTACCCTCTCCTCTCCAACTCACCTACAACACTTGAGTAATGAGCTTTAATATTTCATTCGAAACAATTTTGATCCCTTTTCGAAGCCATTTCAAAATTATAAAAATTATTTAAAGTTGTTATATGAGAGTTTTATAATTTCGAATTTTACATAATTTCACATTTCGAAGGTAAATCAGATTTCAAGGCTTTGCATGTTTATATTTTCAACATTCTGGTCCATTTCTAGATTTTATTTTTATTTTTCTAACCCTTCTCTTTTGTAGATTATTATAAAACTTCGACGATTAAAATAAAAATAATAATAACAATAAATTAAAATTCAAAAAATAAATACATGGGTGTGAATAATGAGCTTCAATATTTTATTTGAAACAATTTTGATCCCATTTTGAAGCCATTTCAAATTTATAAAAATTATTTAAAGTTGCACTTATATGAGAGTTTTATAATTTCAGATTTTACATAATTTCGCATTTCGAAGGTAAATTAAATTTCAAGGATTTGCATGTTTATATTCTTAACATTCTGGTCCATTTTCAGATTTTATTTTTATTTTTCTAACCCTTCTCTTTTATAGATTATTTTAAAACTTTGGCGATTAAAATAAAAATTAAAAAAAAAAATTAAAATGCTAAAAATAAATACATGGGTGTGAAGAATGAGCTTCAATCATTCATTCGAAATAATTTCCATTCCATTCTGAAGCCATTTTGAATTTATAAAAAATATCTAAAGTTGCTATTATATGAGAGTTTTATAATTTTGAATTTTATATAATTTCGCATTTCGAAGGTAAATCAAATTTCAAGGCTTTGCATATTTATATTTTCAGCATTCTGGTTTATTTCCAGATTTTATTTTTATTTTTCTAACCCTTCTCTTTTGTAGATTATTTTAAAACTTTAGTAATTAAAAAAAAAATTAAAATGCCAAAAATAAATACAGTGTGAAGAATGAGCTTTAATATTTCATTCGAACAATTTCGATCCCATTCCGAAGCCATTTTGAATTTATAAAAATTATTTAAAGTTGCTATTATATGAGAGTTTTATAATTTTAGATTTTACATAAATTTGCATTTTGAAGGTAAATCAGATTTCAAGGCTTTGCATGTTTATATTTTCAATATTCTGGTCCATTTCTAGATTTTATTTTTATTTTTCTAGCCCTTCTATTTTGTATATTATTTTAAAACTTTGACGATTAAAATAAAAATAAAAAAATTAAAATGCCAAAAATAAATACATAGGTGTGAATAATGAGCTTAAATATTTTATTCGAAACAATTTTGATCCCATCCCGAAGCCATTTCAAATTTATAAAAATTATTTAATGTTGTTGTTATATGAGAGTTTTATAATTTTGAATTTTACATAATTTTGTATTTCGAATATAAATCATATTTCAAGGCTTTCCATGTTTATATTTTCAACATTCTGGTCCATTTTTAGATTTTATTTTTATTTTTCTAACCTTTCTATTTTGCATATTTTTTTAAAACTTCAACAATTAAAAAAAAAAATTAAAATACCAAAAATAAATATATGGGTGTGAAGAATGAGCTTCAATATTTCATTTGAAATAATTTCAATCCCATTCCTAAGCCATTTCAAATTTATAAAAAATATTTAAAGTTGTTGTTATATGAGAGTTCTATAATTTCAAATTTTACATAATTTCACATTTTGAAGGTAAATCAGATTTTAAGGCTTTGCATGTTTATATTTTCAGCATTCTGGTCCATTTACAAATTTTATTTTTATTTTTCTAGCTCTTTTATTTTGTAGATTATTTTAAAACTTCAACGATTAAAATAAAAATAAAAAAATTAAAATGCCAAAAATAAATACATAGGTTTGAATAATGAGCTTCAATATTTCATTCGAAACAATTTCAAAACAATTTTGATCCCATTCCGAAGCCATTTCAAATTTATAAAAATTATTTAAATTTGTTGTTATATGAGAGTTTTATAATTTCAAATTTTACATAATTTTGCATTTCGAATATAAATCAAATTTCAAGGCTTTCTATGTTTATATTTTTAGTATTTTGATCCATTTCCAGATTTTATTTTTATTTTTCTAACCTTTCTCTTTTGCAGATTTTTTTAAAACTTCAACGATTAAAAACAAAAAAAAATTAAAATACCAAAAATAAATATATGGGTGTGAAGAATGAGCTTCAATATTTCATTCAAAATAATTTCGATCACATTCCTAAGCTATTTCAAATTTATAAAAATTATTTAAAGTTTCTGTTATATGAGAGTTTTAAAACTTTAGATTTTACATAATTTCGTATTTTGAAGGCAAATCAGATTTCAAGGCTTTACATGTTTTTTTTTCTTAAGGGAAAAACCCCTTGCGGGGCCACCTTGGTATGAGAGACCACGACTAAGGGGTTCTACACCGTCAAAGTCACCTGGGAGTCGCACACGGCCCTACTCGCACCAACATTATCAATTGGATTTTGGGTACCCAATTCAAATTTTTGATAGGGTGGAGATTCAAACCTGGAACCTCCCTTGGAGGATTGCCCTCTCCTTTCCAACTCACCTACAACACCTGGGTAAGGCTTTGCATGTTTATATTTTCAGCATTTTTTTTTATTTGTGGAAAACATCCCAAAAGGGATGCCACTTTTGGGTAAGACCCAAGGAGGCAGGGGTATCCATTCCACCAAAAATGCCTAGGACTCGGACCTGGCCTACCACCTTTGACATACTCAAGGAGTAAACAAACACACAAAACCAATTTAAAAATAAGTAAATAACAAAAAAAGTAATAAAATAAAATAAAAAACATGCTCCTTGAGTGTGTCAAAAACAAAAGCACAACCAAACACGCACAATAAGAAAAAAGAAACCACAACACAAACCACATAGAAAAACACAAGAACCACATAACAAAACACAAAAAAGGCAAAAACAACAGAACACTACAAAGACATAACCCAAAAAAAACATGAAAAATAAACACAACCAAAACCTAAAAAATAAAATAAACAAAATAAAAATAAAAAGAAAAAACAACCAACAATAGACAATAAACAAAAACAAAAAACATAGAAAACACTCACACATAAAAACACGAAATAACACAAACAAAGAGAAACCCAAGAACAAGAACGAAAAAAACACAAGAACAATAACAAAAAACATAAAAAAAAAACAAAACAAAACAAAAACACAAGAACAACGAAAAACAACACAAAGAACACAAAAAAAAAAAAAAAAACAAAAGAGCCCACCCACCTTAAAAAACTAAACAAAAAAAACAAAGAAGAAAAAAGAAAAAAAAAAAAAAACAATGAACAAAACAATGACCTATCTAGACCATAAGACTATTAATGCAAGAATCAACAGAGGAAACAAAATAAAGAATAGAATGAGCTAGGGAACTAAAAAAAACTGAATGAACCAAAGAGAAGCAAAAAAAACAAAACAAGAAGAAACTAGGTACCTTCAGAACTGGAGCCATCCAAAGAAATAATAGAAAGAAGAGCTTCCCTAATTTGAGAAGCCCACCATATAGGAGGGTGGCCATAACAAGTAAGATCACCTTTGTCCAAAGCCCAATTAGCTAAAGTATCAACACTCTTCTTTTGATCTCTGACCACATGACTATAATCAACTTTCAAAAATCTCATCTGGATTAACTAAATCTTCTCAATAATTCTTTTTATTCTCCAATCCACCTTATGATTCTTAGAAGGAGTCTTCAAGAGATTAATCATAAGTTGAGATTCAGACTCAACTAACACCTTTTCCCATCCAACCTTAGTAGCCTCTTGAAGGCCTCTAAGGATACCATACCTCTCAGCAAGGTTATTGGAAAGAATACCCAAATTCTCATCAAAAGTAAAAACTAGGGAACCATCTGAAAGTCTACCAATTCCTCCCACACTGGATTTTTTAGGGTTCCCTCTTGATGCTCCGGTGGTGGGTTGCTTTGCATCACCCAAATTGTTTCTAGCTACTTGCGTTGTTTTGGGGCGGTCGGTTCGTGCGTTTTGGCTGTGGTGCTGTCTGTTTCTTGGGCGCTTCTGTCTGTTTTGGTGGGGCTATGCGTCGTTTCTTATGGTGCCGTGCTTTCCAAAGGGTCGGGCCGGTGTCTGCATTTTGAGGTGGGTTGTCTGCTTCTTTGTGTCGGGCATGGGGTTGCTTGGTTTGGCGACTTTGGCGGCGCGCCTCGTGGTCTTCGGGGCGTCGGCCTGTGTAGGTGCCGGGTTGGCTGCTCGCTGGGGTTGTGTGCTTTGGGGTTTGGTTTGTGGCCTTGGGTGTCGTGTGGTTGGGGGCTGGTGTTTTGCGTTGCGTGCCCGGGGGGCCTCGCGCGTTGGCGGAGGTTGGCTGTTCGGCGCTGGTGCGGCTGGGCGTGGGGGCCTGGGGTTTTGGCGGGTTGCGTGGGTGGCCGGCGTGGCTGCGCTGGCTTTTGTGTGTTGCTTGTGTGGGGTTGTGTTTTTTTTCCCTAGAGCTTGGGGGTTTGGTTTTGGTGTGGTGGGGCCCGCCTGTGTGGGGGTGGGGGTGTCCTTTTTGGGCTCTTGCTTTTTTTTGGTTGTTGGGGCTCTTGGTTGTTTTCCTTTTCTTCTCGTGTTTCTTTCCTTTCCGTCTTTCTTTTTTGGTCTTGGGTTGTTGGGGGGGGTGTGGCCGGGTTGAGGCGGGTTGGGTGGGGGCCGTGGTGGGAAGAGGTTTTGTGCGGGGCCTTGGCGGGGCTGTGGCTTCGTTGGGAAGCGTTTGGTTTGTTTGCCTCCGGGTTTGGATACGCTGGGGCCGTAGGGTGGATCATGTGTTCACGTGGCTGCTGCTGGTGGGGTGGTTAGAGGGGGGGGAAGGAGGTCGGTGGGTGGTTGTGGTGGGGGTTTTAGTTTGGTGTTGTTGTGGTGGGTGTGTTGGTTGGTTTGGGGGGGGTGGTTTTGGTTGGGTTGGTGGGGTGTTGGGTGGGGGTTGGTTGTTGGGGGTTGGGTTTGTGGGGGGGGGGGGGGGTGGGGTGTGGGGTGGTGGGTGTTGGGGGGTGGTGGGGGGGGTGGGGGGGGGGTGGATACGGGGGGTGGTGGGGGGGTTGGGGGGTTTTGGGTTTGGGTGGGGGGGTTTGTGTGGGGGGGGGGGTTGGGTTGGTGGTGTGGTGGTTGGGGGGGGGGGTGTTGGGTTTTTTGGGGGGGAGGTTTTGGGTGGTCGCGGTGTTTTGTTGGGCGTTGGTTTGGGGGTTGTGGGGGGATTGGGGTGAGGTTGGTGGTGGTGGGTGGGATTGGTTAGTGGGTTGGTTGGGTGGTTTTGGGGGTGGGGTTGGGTGTTTGGGTGGTTTGGGGTTGTGTTGGGGGTGGTTGTGGTGGTTTGTGTGGGGTTGGGGTGGGTGGGTTGTTCCCGGTTGGGGGGGGGGTTGGGGGGGGTGTGGTGGGTGTGGGTGATGTTGGGGTTGAGGTTGTGGGTGGGTTGGAGTGTTGTTGGGTGTGGGGGTTGCTGTTTTGTTGGGGTGGGTGGGGGGGTTGGGAGTTGGTTCCCTAGGTGGTGTTTGGGGGGGTGGTTTTTGTTGGGGTGCGTTGGGGGGTGGTGGAGGTAGCGAGGGGTGGTGTTTGTGGTTTGGGGGTGGGTGGTTTGGTTGTGTTGGGTTTTGGTTGGGGGTGGGGGTTTGGTGGGGGGTTTGTGGGGTTGGGGGGGGTTGTGGGGGCGGTGGGTTGTGGTGGGGTGTGGGTTGTTGGTGGTTTTTTGTGTTTTTTGGAATGGGGGGGTTGGGTTGGGGTGTTGTTGTAGGGGTTGAGGTTTGTTTTTTAGGTGTTTGGGGGCGTGGGGTGGTGGGGTTGGGGGTGGGGTTTGGGGTTGGGGGGTTGTTTGATGGTTGGTGTGGGGTTTTGGGTTGTTAGATTGGGTTGTTGGTTGGGTAGAGTTGTTGTTTGTTGTGGTGGGATCCTAGGGTGGGGTTGGTAGGAGGTGTTGGGTGAGGGGGGTGTAGGGTTTTGGTGATTCTGGTTTGGGTTGGGTTTGTGGATGACTGGGTTGGTTGATCGTGGTTTGTTGGGTTGGTTGAGGTTGGGAGCTTGGGGTGGGGGTTTTGGACTTTGGTGAAGATGGTAGTGAATTTTTGGGGGGTGTGGGGGTTTGGGGGGGGTGGGTGGTGACATTAGTGGGGTTTAGTTGGTTTTGGTTGGTTTGTGGGGGGGTGTTTTGGGGTGGTTTAAATGGCTTTTTGGTGAGGGTCTGTGGGTGTTGGAGTGGTGTTCTGGGTAGGTTGGTTGGGTCAGTTTTAGGTTTTTTGGAAGACTTGGGATGGGGTTGTTGTGTGGGTGGTTATGAGTTGGGTTGGAGGGGAGGGGTGGGTTTTTTGCTGTTGTCTGGTGGTAGCGTCTTGGGGGGGTAGAGGTAGTGGGGTGGTCTTGGAGTTGCGGGGTGGGGTGTTGAGTAGGTGAAAGGGACAGGAGCTGGGTCGTGGAGATGACTGGCTTGTGGGGATTGCAGCAAATGGATTGGGCCATGAAACTTGGAAGGGATGGGTATGCTAGGGGGAGTTAGTGAACTCCCATGTTTAACATCTGGTTTGGGTCCTTGTGGAGCATTTCGCCCATTGGATGAGATAAAGAAATTTGGATACGCGTGAGGTTATCAAACAGGGTTATTCGAGTATTTAATCAAATGGAAGGTCCGACCCATAGAAGATGCGACTTCGATCCAAGGCGAAGGTTGATCGCCCGGGTCTACCTCGAAAAGATCGAAGTGAGGTCACTTCTCAAACTCACCCGGGTGTCCGATGCAGAGCATCCGGTGGCGAGGTTGCAATCTTGCATCACCCAAAATGTGTTTTTTCTTAAGTACTAAAGCGTCGTGATATCACGACGCTTTTTGAAGAAGGGCGCGGGGGCAAACTATCGCGATATCGCGACATTTTTTGAAAGCACGGTCGAGACGCAAGTCACAAATCGTGACATTTCTTAGGGGTGTGGGATTCCGAAATCGTGACATTTCTAAAGTGTGGGGACGTGAAACGTGACATTTCTTAAGCGGGATGGGGTAGTGTCCGAAATCATGACATTTCTAAAGAAGCGTAGTCGGGACGTCACGAAATCGTGACATTTCGAAGAAGCACGATCGGGCCGCCAACGTCACGAAATCGTGACATTTCTGTTGCAACGAGATCTGGACGCAAAATGGTTGCGAAATCGTGACACTTCCAGAAGCAGGGTTTGAAAGCACAGGAACATCTTTGGCAAAAAGTTCTAAGGCACAAGAAATGTCGCGAAATCGCGACACCTTCGGAGACAAAGTTCAAGGACGTCGTGAAATCGTGACACCTTCGAAGACAAAGTTCAAGGACGTCGCGAAATAGTGACACCTTCGAAGACTAGGTTTCAGGACGTCGCGAAATCGCAACACCTTCAAGATAAAGTTTAAAAGACGTCGTGAAATCGTGACACTTCTGGGAGGCAAGACTTGGAAGCATAAAGACATCGCAACACCTTCGAAGGTAGAGCTCAAAGATGTCACGAAATTGTGACATATCCAGAGGCAAGGTTCCACAATGCAAAGATGTCACGAAATCGTGACACTTCCAAGCCAAGACGTACGGAATGCAAAGGTGTCGTGAAATTGCGACATGTCGCGGTTTCGCAGCCCAAGGGAGGAAAGCGAGTAAGAAATGCCTAGACGTCGTGATTTCGTGACGTGTAGCTCGCGGCCCCAAGGAGGAGAGAGAAGCCTAACGTCAAAACGTCACGATATCACGACCAAAGAGGAGAGAGAAAGTGTTGGGGCAAAAACATCGCGATATCGCGATAGGGTGCTCACGACGTTGACCAACCGACGACTGTAGGGACCAGTGCAGAGGGACACGTGGCGTGAAGTTACATGTGGCCCGAGAGTATGAAGCGGTTACAGGAAGCATGGCAACAAGACACGTGGCATCAACCGCAACCGGCCATGGTACATTCTTGTGAATGATTGACTTGGCGTGGATCGACGGGGCTGCGGGGCATGTCGCCACTACAGCCATGATTTTTTTATGCACTGGCAGCATCATGCAGGGGACAGAGCATTCGTGCGGGCGGTATGGGGAGTCTCGCATTCAAGGTAATGATGGTCCAAAGAGAGTCGGGCCTGGAAAAAAAAAAAGGCCCGTACTTTGCGTAATGATAGAGAAGGAGGTGGTGGCCGAGGATAAAAGGCGCGCATGCATTGTATTGAAGGACTCTTGGCCATTTATTTTTGGGGAATTGCTGTGTATTGGAGGAGAGACCTCTGTTTTTAATGAAGCTTGCTGGAATTTTGCCTGTGTCTTGTTAATTTCTGCATTCTTGCTGTGTGTTGTGCGTAGCTCTATACCACCTCTAGAGGCTCCATCAGTATTGACTTTTCCAAAATCCTTAGGAGGAGGTTGCCAATTTCTAGTCCTATCCATCTTACTAATACTCACATTCCCTTTAAGTTGGTTGCCCTTAGAAGGTTTAATATTCAATCTTTGCATCACTTGATCCCATCTTTGGTGGGAGTTCTAGGGGTGATTAAGGAGTTGATGGATTGATTCAACTAAGTTAGCTATGGTCTTTTGCCAAATATAGTGAATATCCTTCCTATCTTGATTAAAAATTTGGTTGTTCCTTTCATTCCAAATATTCCAAAGAAGAATGGTAGAACCCATCCAAACTAACTACCTAATAAAATGATCAACACCCTCTTGATTAGTCCAATCCCTCCAAAGCTGTTCAAAAGTAAAAAAAATTGGACCATTGTAAGCCAAGTAAAGTGGCCATTCTCCTCCATAGCTTAGAGGCTAAAGTACACTCAATAAAAATATGGTTGATATTTTCTACATTCTCTTCACATATTTCACATCTAAAAGGGCCATGAAAACCACTGCTTCATAAGTTGGTCACCAATAAGCACCCTACGATGCAATAAAAGCCAATTAAAGAACCTCACCTTAGGCCAGAGCTTTTGAGCCCACAATTGAGAAAATATGTCAGAAGAATGGTTGGGATTATTATGGCATAAGGTCAAATAACCTTGAGCAATGGAATACTCACCCTTAGGAGTGTTGTTCCATCCAAAACAATCTTTTTCATGGGACCAAGAGAGGGATCTCATATGAAGGATGCCTTGGATATCTTGTCTTTGCCTTTATAGGATTTGAATAGGCCAGTCCTCAATAGGGATCCAATATCTGCCAACCTTTGAATTACCAGTATGGTACCAATAGTAATTAGCCACCTTTATCCAATTAGCTCGGTGAAGCTCCTCCATCAAAGGCCTCCAATTGGGAAACTGAGTTATCAAAGGCTTGTGACCATCCCAAGAATCTATCCAAAAATTTGCATGTTGACCATTATGAATGATCCAAAATAATTTTTTCTTTATCAAATCCTCACCAGTCTTAAGAACTGCTAAAATGGGAGAACCTTTGGTAGGAAGTTGATAGCGAACAAGGTCTTCAGGACTTTTGTTCTCAACATATTTAGCACAAAGATTATTGGCCCAAAGAGCATTGGGGTTATGTAACATCCTCCAATATAATTTAGCAGCTAAAGCTTTGTTGTTATTAATTGAAGATCGAAATCCTAACCCCCCTTCACTCTTAGAAAGACATAAAGTATCCCATTTCACCAAGTATATTTTCAGCATTTTGGTCCATTTCTATATTTTAAATTTATTTTTCTAACCCTTCTCTTATGTATATTATTTTAAAACTTCGACGATTAAAATAATAAAAAAAATTAAAATGCCAAAAATAAATACGTAGGTGTGAAGAATGAGCTTCAATATTTTATTCAAAATAATTTTGATCCCATTCCGAAGCCATTTCAAATTTATAAAAATTATTTAAAGTTGTTATATGAGCGTTTTATAATTTCAAATTTTATATAATTTCGCATTTTGAAGGTAAATCAGATTTCAAGGCTTTGCATGTTTATATTTTCAAAATTTTGGTCCATTTCTAGATTTTATTTTTATTTTTCTAACCCTTCTCTTTTGTAGATTATTTTAAAACTTTGATGATTAAAATAAAAATAAAAAAAAATTAAAATACCAAAAATAAATACATTAGTGTGAAGAATTAGCTTCAACCTCTCATTCAAAACAATTTTGATCCCATTCCGAAGCCATTTCGAATTTATAAAAATTATTTAATGTTGTTATATGAGAGTTTTATAATTTTGGATTTTACATAACTCCGCATTTCGAAGGTAAATTAAATTTCAAGGCTTTGCATGTTTATATTTTCAGCATTCTGGTCTATTTCCATATTTTATTTTTATTTTTCTAAACCTTCTCTTTTGTAGATTATTTTAAAACTTCGACGATTAAAATAAATAAAAATAAAATTAAAATAGCAAAAAGAAATACATGGGTGTGAAGAATGAGCTTCAGTATTTAATTCAAAACAATTTGATCCCATTTCGAAGCCATTTTAAATTTATAAAAAATATTTAAAGTTGTTATATGAGAGTTTTATAATTTCGCATTTCAAAAGCAAATCAGATTTCAAGGCTTTGCATGTTTATATTTTCAGCATTTTGGTTCATTTCCAGATTTTCTTTTTATTTTTCTAACCCTTTTCTTTTGTAGATAATTTTAAAACTTCGATGATTAAAATAAAATAAAAAAATTAAAATACCAAAAATAAATACATGGGTGTGAAGAATGAGTTTCAATCTTTCATTTGAAACAATTTCGATCCCATTCCGAAGCCATTTCAAATTTATAATTTTTTAAAGTTGCTGTTATATGAGAGTTTTATAATTTTGGATTTTACATAATTTCATATCTCGAAGGCAAATCAAATTTCAAGGCTTTGCATGTTTATATTTTTAGCATTCTAGTTTATTTCCAGATTTTACTTTTATTTTCCTAACCTTTGTCTTTTGAAGATTATTTTAAAACTTTGACGATTAAAATAAAAATAAAATTAAAATTAAAATGCCAAAAATAAATACATGAGTGTGAAGAATGAGCTTCAATATTTCATTTGAAACAATTTCGATCCCTTTCCGAAGCCGTTTCGAATTTATAAAAATTATTTAAAGTTGTTGTTATATGAGAGTTTTAAAATTTCAGATTTTACATAATTTCGTATTTCGAATGCAAATAAGATTTCAAGGCTTTGCATGTTTATATTTTCAGCATTTTGGTTTATTTTCAAAATTTATTTTATTTTTCTAACCCTTCTCTTTTGTATATTATTTTAAAACTTCCACGATTAAAAAAAATTAAAATACCAAAAATAAATACATGGATGTGAAAAATGAGCTTCAATATTTCATTCGAAACAATTTTGATCCTATTCCAAAGTCATTTCGAATTTATAAAAATTATCTAAAGTTGTTGTTATATGAGAGTTTTATAATTTTACATTTTACATAATTTCGTATTTCAAAGGTAAATCAAATTTCAAGGATTTGCATGTTTATATTTTCAGTATTTTGGTTCGTTTTATATTTTATTTTTATTTTTCTAACCCTTCTCTTTTGTAGATTATTTCAAAACTTTGGTGAATAAAATAAAAATAAAAATAATTAAAATGCCAAAAATAAATAAATAAGTGTGAAGAATGAGCTTCAATATTTCATTCGAAACAATTTTGATCCATTCAAGCCATTTCGAATTTATAAAAATTATTTAAAGTTGTTGTTATACGAGAGTTTTATAATTTCGCATTTCAAAGGTAAATCATATTTCAAGGCTTTGCATGTTTATATTTTCAGCATTTTGGTCCATTTCCAGATTTTATTTTTATTTTTCTAACCCTTCTTTTTTGCAAATTATTTTAAAACTTCGATGATTAAAATAATAAAAAAATGCCAAAAATAAACACATGCGTGTGAAAAATGAGCTTCAATCTTTCATTCGAAACAATTTCGATCCCAGTTTGAAGTCATTTTGAATTTATAAAAATTATTTAAAGTTGTTATATAAGAGTTTTATAATTTCAGATTTTACATAATTTTGCATTTTGAAGGTAAATCATATTTCAAGGCTTTGCATTTTTATATTTTTAGCATTCTGGTCTATTTCCAAAGTTTACTTTTATTTTTCTAACCCTTCTAATTTGCAGATTATTTTAAAACTTTGACGATTAAAATTAAATTAAAAAATTAAAATGCCAAAAATAAATATGTAGGTGTGAATAATGAGCTTCAATCTTTCATTCAAAACAATTTTGATCCCATTTCGAAGCCATTTCGAATTTATAAAAAATATTTAAAGTTGTTATATGAGAGTTTTATAATTTCAGATTTTACATAATTTTGTATTTCAAAGGCAAATCAGATTTCAAGGCTTTGCATACTTATATTTTTAGCATTCTGATCCATTTCTAGATTTTATTTTTATTTTTCTAACCATTTTGTTTTACAGATTTTTTTTTTTTTGAAAAATTAGGGTTTGGTCCCAGATGAAGGATATGATTTTGATTACCCAACCAATAAAGAGACACAAAGTAGATAATATGATTATCTCTTTTAATGATTAGATGTGTATGATTATCTCTTTAAAAAGAAAAACACAATAAAATGATCAAAGAAGCACATAAGCAAACAATATGATTATCTCCTTTAAGTTTTAGATGTGAATCCCTAAGTTGTTTGGTGTGTTTAGATTTATTGTTGCTCTTGCTTTCTTATTCGTGTTTTGGACTTAGAATTAGGGAACTCAACCAAAGTAGTGACTAGGGCCACTAGTACCAAACATGAGGTCCTCAAAAGAGTCTAGGGTACACCGCTTAAAACCCATAATGAGTGGAGGGTTCGCCTAGCTCTTTCACTCTGAAATGACAAGCATTTGCAACAGTGGGAGGGAGTTTGGACACCAGTGACCTATTTAATCTTAAGAGAGTGCCTTATTCTATCTAAGATGTCGAGTGGGCAAGCCGATGGAAGGAGGTGAAATCCAACGTCATCGGTCTAAATTGGAGGTTGGTGAAGAAATCCAACCTTACCAATATTATTGTGATACGTGCAAGTGTGTGTGGTTCTTTTTAAGCTTAAAGAAAGTAAACAATGAAGCACTCAATGATCTTTCACTAAATGCAAGAAAATAATGTTTTACTTTTAGAAAAGCTAGATAAAAAGCAACCTACAAAATGCAATCCCTAAATGATAACCTACCCATTAGGTAGGCTACAAGCAATCAAACCATAAAGGTGCATTTCTACTTAGTTATTTTTTAGTTTTTCTTCTTATTTTTGTTGTTTTTGTGCTTATAAAAAAGGAAACCTATATTCCTACCTTTCAAGAAATTAAGAGAAGCAAGAAAAACCAAATTTCAAAAAATTTGTACAGTAGAAATGAAAACTAAGGGTTTAAGCACTTACCTCGATGGCCTATAAGCTTGTTGTTTCTAGAATTTGGAGCAGAAAAGCTCCTGTTTTGTGGCCATCCTAGGGTGGGATGGTGGCTAGTTTGATGGCCATCCTAGGGTGGGATGGTTATGCAACTGTCCCTGGGTGTCATGAGTAGCAGTCTAAAGGCAGTTTCAGGCCAGAATGGCCAGTACCTGCAACAGAAGCCAAGAAAAAATAAGGTTAAACCTTCAATTAAATCAATTGAGACAAGGTCCCACCGTGATCACCACTAAAGTATGGGAAAAATGGTGTACCTAACGATGCTAAACAATATGCATCTATCGCTAATGTAGGATAAGCATTACAAAAAAAACATTCAAGTAAACGTGATAAGATAAGAAAAATGCGAGAAATGAAGTTTTATTTTATTATTTTGATGTATCAAACCATGGTTACATAAATATCCCCTTAAGGGCTCTAGATTGATACACTTGTTTACAAAATGATGCCCAAGGATCAAATCCTTGCAGTAACTCGAGTGCACTTCCAATGTTCTTCCTTGTACCCATAATTGAAGTGGGCGGGCCTACAATGCCACTGCTTGGTTCTTTGGTCTTCTGATCTTATGCTCCTTCCTCATGCGCTATAAAACCTACACCTACACATAAGGAAACTAGATTTGTTAAATAGTAAGTATGGATTATGAAACATGTAAAAGCAATACATGTAACTATAGACTAGAAAGTGTAAATATGTAATGCACCTATTTAAAACAAATCCAAATGATTCCAAATCATAGAGGCATGCATAAAAGATGATCTTGAGAAGATATAATTGAAAATAGAATATAAATTACATTTGAATCCATGTTGTATTTGCAGTACACTTATTAAGCCTAAAAAACCCAAAACAAGCAATTTCTAGCCCTAAACAAATCCAAATCAAACCAAACTTGGAAATCATATAGAAAAATAATATTTAAAGAGGGTCGATGTGATTAGATTTGTAAAATTTATGATAGATTCATGTGCACATTCAGATAGGTCCCGTAAAATTGTAAAATTTTAAAAATGTGATATCTCACTCAATATAACTCCAAATTGCATGACATTTGGATAGTAGCTTCATAATCTATCATATAATAAGCCTATTAAAAAACAATAATAAAATCATGCTTCAATATGTCCTCATATCTTGTAGGGATGGTTGCGACTATTATAAACTAGGGACCATCTTGGGGTGAGACGACCACCAGATCTGTTGATTTTTTGCCACCAATTACTTTATGAATTGGTCCAAAACTCCTCTCTATGATTTGGGTGGAAAATAAATCTACTTTATAGCCAAAGGATGCTTATGGGAAAGTGGGCATGCAAGGGCATGTAGGTCAAGAGGTACTATTTATCCCAAACTTAGCATGCATTGGAGGAGAAAGAGAATCTCCCTTTTTGACCTCCATTCTATAGCATGTCATAAGGATTCTGCGCCCTTAGACCTGCTTGCTCAAATATGCGAGATAAATGGTAATTTTTGGGTGCCATTTATCCCAATTTTAACTTTTTATGGGTCAAATACCCTGGCCACCCCACCTAAGGATGGTTGCTTATGACCATCCCACCCTGGGTGGGATGGTCATGATCTATATTCATCCCTAGGTGGGATGGTCATACCTATGAGGCCATAACTTCCCAAAAGTGGGATAGAACCTTCTAAAACCTTGTAGAAGTGGTTAAGACCACTGTGTAACCTTTGAGGGATGCCCTAGGGGGCCATATGGTGTCAATTAGACCTTATCTTGGTAATCTAATCAAATTGACATGATTTTAGTGTCTACAAGAGGAAGTCTAAGTAGATATTTAGGAAAGACATCCCTAAACTCATTCAAAATAAGATACTGTTGAAATAGAGCATATCTAGACTCAGTTTCTTCCATCTTATTAGTTTGACTACATAAAATTTACACCCTTTCCTTAAAGCTCTTTTGATTTGCATTGCAGTCATCAAGTGGGGTTCAAAGGCTGCTCTACTACAATGGGCACAAATTCATTGATTAAAAACATCTGTGAAATCCAACCACCTCTCTTCAAAATTTAGCAAGGCTTTGTGGGATTTTAGCCAATATACTCCTAGAATAATATCAAAGGCATGTAAAGGTGCTACATAAATATGTCAACTAATATTTCCTTAGGGTATATCTATTTGCGGGTCAAATAAACATTGGTTGACCATATAGGTCTATCCTGAACCATACTCAACTTACCACCTATTTGCCATGATCCCAGGTTTAACCGGTATGTCCCTCAAAATACTAGTTGATATAAAGCTATCATTTGCACCACTATCTATCACAATATGAACATCTTTCTTATCCAGTTTTTCTTTTATAAGAAATGTAGTAGCTTACCCTAAAAGGTTAGATTTACCTGGAGTAGCATATATCCTATGTGGGACCTCTTCTATTGGATTCTTCTTATCGGCTCTTTGTGGACACTAATTCGCATAGTGATCCTGGTCTCCGCAAACAAAGCATATATTAGGTCCTTTGTTCTTTTGTTTATCCCCTTATCTATTTTGATTACCATTCTTTCCCTTGTCTGGAAAATTATTCTTTTTCTCTTGAAAGTTTCTTATATTTGCCTGCCCCTTTTTTTCTTGAAACTTTCCTTTATATCTGTTATCTCCTCTGTAATGACCACCATATCTATATTTCTTAAATTGATCTTTGCCCTTATACATCTTTGGGTATCTTATTTTCTTAGGATCCTCTTTTTCAAATTTTTGGTAATAAACCTTTGCATTCTTTTGCCTAATTATTGAATTTCACCTAAAGTATTATTAGGGTTCGCCAATTCTATGGTTTACTGGACTAGGTGTCCCAGATCAATTCCTAGTTGACGGTAATGTTGTACATACCATCTAACGCTAGACCTTCCAACCCCAAGGACCAACTCCCTAACCTTGAGTTTAGTTGGCAATTTTGCAACTGGTGATGATCTTGAGAAACCTCTCATACTACATTATACGAAAACCTAGAACGATATCCCATACCATCATTCGTTACTCTCGATAGCTAGAAGTCCACTAACCCTACTAGAGAACAATTTTCCCCGATTCACAATAGTCACCACTGTGCACTATTGGAGTTGGGTGAATGCACATCTTCCTCGATGGCATTAGTAGTTCATCCTACTCGATGAATGCTTTGTAAACATCTAGGTTTGATCTTTCCCTTTTGGTGGTTAACATCATGGGTTTCACATGAATTCAAGTTTATCCTCTGCATATTTTTATAAGAATTTTTAAATAAAGCTTAATCTATTAATAATTGATAAAAATAGTTTAATAAGAATACTAATATAAAACTAATTCTATATTATTAATCTCATTAACAAATCATACTTATATTTACTATAAACTAATCTATTATTAGACTTTATAACATAATGTAAAAATATTTAGAAGAATATAAGAACTTTTAATATAAAAAAACTACCAAAAATAATCCGACGAAATTATAAGAAATTCCTTATTATTGACCCTTCTTAAAAATTAGGGTTGAATTTCCACATCACTCCAATAGTTTAAAAGTAAGTTGAAAAATTGAATACTCCAATTAACAAGCATATGCTAACGAAGTAAACATTTAAATCGAGCGATGAAGGAATGTCATTTATCATCATGCTTTGATTCTTTTATTAAAATATTTTTCCACAATATAGAAAACTCATACGATATAATTATTGATCCCAAAATCAAAGAATTAAAATCAAAATATAAAATGAAGGAATTAGACTCATTTCCAAAGTATAGGTTTATTGCAATCTTGGTAGCAAGTACTCTTCGCTAGTTCGATAAGAAATCATAGATACATTAATGAGTTTTGATTTTCTATGCACGACAGAAAACAACGAGATTGGTTTCGATTTAAAAGTTTTAAATAAATTGGTGTTCCCAAGGCAAAAAGACATCAACATTATGATATTAAACTAACGACGAGGAATAAACAACGTCGAAATATACAATTGAGTAGATAACACAATGGTTATATTAATACCAATATTTAAAAAAATGACTATGATTCCTTAAAAAAAATACTTGACAACGACACTTTAAAAACAAAATAGTTTATTTAGTATTATCTAGTTTAGGGATTTGATCCAACATCTAAAATTTCCATTTAAAACTTTTCAACACTTTCCACATAAGGATACATAAATCAACCACAAACACAATAGGATTCCACATTTCATTCATAATGCAATTTTATGCCTACCTACAACAAGATGCTAGTCGAAAATTAAAAAAAGAGTTTAATGAAGCTTTTAAAGTTTGGTTCGATATTGATCAACCATCAATTGCACAGAGAGGACAACATTCGTAGTGAGTAGAAGTAGTTTTAAAACTACCAGCTTGAGAGTATCAAATATGAAATATTCAAACCTTTGTACCCAAGGTAGACAATATATTTTTATAAGAAAAATATGAAATTAATCTAGGATATCGTCTATGTGAAACAACATATATCTTTAACTATAACAAAATTAATTTGAAACCTTTAACTTCAAAAATATCACATTCATGATTTTGACTGTAATATTCATTTTGTAAAGATGACTACAATTTGTATTATGATCATATTAAGATAAAATTTCGATGCCAAAAATTAAAATGCCAAAAATAAATACATGGGTGTGAAGAATGAGTTTCAATATTTCTTTCGAAATAATTTCGATTCCATTTCGAAGTCATTTTGAATTTATATAAATTATTTAAAGTTGTTGTTATATGAGAGTTTTATAATTTCGAATTTTATATAATTTCACATTTCAAAGACAAATCAGATTTCAAGGTTTTGCATGTTTATATTTTTAGCATTCTGGTCCATTTTCAAATTTTATTTTTATTTTTCTAAGCCTTCTCTTTTGCAGATTATTTTAAAACTTCAGTGATTAAATATATATATATATATATATATATATATATATATATATATATATATATATATATATATATATATATATATATATATACCAAAAATAAATACATGGGTGTGAAGAATGAGTTTCAATATTTCATTCAAAATAATTTTGATCCATTTTGAAGCCATTTCGAATTTATAAAAATTATTTAAAGTTGTTGTTATATGAGAGTTTTATACTTTCATATTTTACATAATTTCTTATTTTGAAGGCAAATCAGATTTCAAGGCTTTGCATGTTTATATTTTCAGCATTCTGGTCCATTTTTAGATTTTATTTTTATTTTTATAAGCCTTCTCTTTTGCAGATTATTTTAAAACTTCGGTGATTAAAATAAAAATAAAAAAATTAAAATGCCAAAAATAAATACATGGGTGTGAAGAATGAGCTTTAATATTTATTTCGAAACAATTTCGATCTCATTTCAAAGCCATTTGGAATTTATATAAATTATTTAATGTTGTTGTAATATGAGAGTTCTATAATTTTAAAATTTACATAATTTCACATTTTGAAGGTAAATCAGATTTCAAGGCTTTGCATATTTATATTTTTAGCATTCTGGTCCATTTTTAGGTAGATATTTAGGATAGACATCCCTAAACTCATTCAAAATAGGATACTGTTGAAACAGAGCGAAGCTAGACTCAGTTTCTTCTGTCTGATTAGTTTGACTACATAAAGTTTACACCCTTTCCTTAAAGCTCTTTTCACTTGCATTGTAGTCATCAAGTGGGGTTCAAAGGCTGCTCTACTACAATGGATATGGATTCGCTGATTAAAACCATATGTGAAGTCCAACCACCTCTCTTAAAAATTTAGCAAGGCTTTGTGGGCTTTTAGCCAATCTACTCCTAGGATAATATCAAAGGCATGTAAAGGTGCTACATAAATATGTCAACTAATATTTCCTTAGGGTATATCTATTTGAGGTTCAAATAAACATTGGTTGACCATATAGGTCTATCTTGAACCATACTCAACTTGCCACCCGTTTGCCAAGATCTTAGGTTTAACCGATATGTCCCTCAAAATACTAGTTGATATAAAGCTATCAGTTGCACCACTATCTATCAAAATATGAACATATTTCTTACCTAGTTTTTCTTTTATAAGAAATGTAGTAGCTTGCCATAAAAGGTTAGATTTACCTGTAGCAGCATAGATCCTATGTGGGGCCTCTTCTATTGGATTCTTCTTATCAGCTCTCTATGGACACTGATTCACATAGTGATCCTAGGCTCCGCAAACAAAGCATATATTAGGTCCTTTGTTCTTTTGTTTATCCCCTTCTCTATTTTGATTACCATTCTTTCCTTTATCTGGAAAATTATTTCTTTTCTCTTGAAAGTTTCTTCTATCTGCCTATCCCTTATTTCTATGAAACCTTCCTTTGTATTTGTTATCTCCTCTGTAACGGCCACCATATTTATATTTCTTATACTGATCTTTACCCTTATCCATCTCTGGGTATCTTATTTTCTTAGGATCCTCTTTTTCAAAATTTTGGTAATAAACCTTTGCATTCTTTTGACTTATCTCCTCATAGCGGGCAACATCATAAGCAACTATCAAGGTTTTAGGTACTTTTCTTCCAATAGGTGTTCCAAATTTGGGATGTAGTCCCATTATAAATTTTTGAACCTTGAATTTCTCATGCTTATAATATTCTAGAGCGTATTTCAAAATTTGAACAAATATTTGATAGTATTCAATCACAGTCATGTTATCTTCACGTAAATTGGTAAATTCGATGTATTTCTCAATATAAAATTGTGGCGTAAGAAAATGATCCTTAAATTCCCTTTCAAATTCCTCCCAAGGAATATCTGCAGCCTCCTTCTATGTGATTTTATTATAGGTGGCCCACCAATATCTGAATGGACCTAATAAATACGCCACTGCCCAAGTTGTTTTAGATTTTGCACAAAGGGGATGGATTGAGAAATACCCTTCAGCCTCACTCAACCAATTAACAGTTGCTTCGTCATCACCCTTTCCATAAATTTTGAAAATATCTAATTTCTTAATTTCTTTTTGCAACTCAACACTAACTTTTCTCCTCGAAGATCCTTCTAGAAATTCACTGACTTTTTTAGTTTCCTTACTTTTGGTAAGACTTTCAATAACCTTATGTTGTTGAGTAATGATCTCCTGTTGCTGAGTCATTTGTGCTTTTTGTTGATCCATATGCTCACTCATTTTATCCCTTTGGATCTCCATATTTTCTCACTGCTGATTCAATTTTTATTGCATTAACTGAATCATTTTTATCATATTCTCATCATTCTATGTAGCTCTTACAGCTACTGGCTCTTTCTCTTTTCTTATAACATGCTGAGGCACTTCGATTTTTTGAACTGACTCCCTCACGAGTCATCTTAGTTCTCTCGAGGATTTTGCAATCTCCTTTTGCAAATTAGAATTTGCTCTTCTTGAGATTCCCGCCATACCTAGTGATAAAAGAACTATGTCAATTCAATAGTTCATGTTTATAACCTAGGGTTTTGCAACCTAGGCTTTGATACCTATTGTAACAACCCAAGTCTACTCACTTGGTTGTAAAAAAAACAAATACAAAATTTTGATTAAATTCAATAACACAATCACAAATTGATTGATGTACACCCAGATGATACACTTTGAGGTAAACACACCCAAATTTGAATTAGTCCCCTGTTTGATATATATTCTGACCAGAGTGAACAACAAACACATCTCCCGGGGCTCTTCTACACTTTCATCTATGTATTACTTATGCAGTGAACTTGTTGTCCTATACTAAACTTAGTGTGGTGCATCCCAAAATATTTGGTAGCCTCCTACATGGAGCATCTTTCCCTGCCTACCTCCCGATGTATGAAACTTCAATGCCACGACCCCCCAAATAGAAACATTCACTTTCATATTATATCCCTATAATGCTTCTTCCATAATACAAGGCTCGATATGATGATAACAACATCATTGCCATTTTGATATGCTCCTTGTCTACGTATTCTGATGATTTTTACCATTATGCTCGAAGTCCACTATCGATGTCTCTGGTTACCTGCCACCTTGTTTGGTGATGTTCATATCTCTCTGTGCAATTACTTAAATGAACACTACCAATAAATTAACATTCATAGCTCTATCCCTTAGAGAATATGCGGGGCGATACATCACTGTGCTTAAATGTAGGTTTTAACATTGTTATCTGCTCCATAGAAAACATAGTTATCTTCTCCACGTAGGATGGTAATATCTACATAACAGTAATGTTGCGTTGGTGATAGCTCTCCATGCGAGTATTGAAAATAAATCCATCCATAATATATGATTTTTACTGCCATGTAAATGCTTGTTTCCATTTTGGTAATCGCAGTTTCTACCATTACGCTCTCCTACCATTGGACCAAACCCCCATACCAGATATTCCACTATCATCCCCACTGTGTAATATTACCGAACTAAACTTTGCTCAACTGTATCTATCATGTATGCTTTCGAATTTGAGTTTCCCATGCATGATTTACTATCTATGATACCGTGAGCTAGGGATGTGTGCTCCTCACTACATCGGCCTCTAGGAGTCTACATCCTCAATTTGTCTATCAACATCCATATATTGCAACCATGAGTTGTTATTGGTCTGCATCGTCATCCTCTATATCCATCCATGTTGCTCGGTACAGTCACCTCGAACTCATCAGAACCCTGATAGTACGTCTATATGGGATATCTCCTTGTCCGAAGCGTCTTCCTTATTCAATTTTATTTTATTTTTTTATTATCTATTTATTTATTTATTTTTTATATTTTATATTTTTATTTACTTTATGCTTTGTTAAGGTGCAATGTTTGAACTGGTTCAATTTAAAACATAAACACAAACACCAAAGTTCATACACTCAAACCTAAACCTAAAACATTATAATTAACAAAGAAACTTAACAATAAGAACAAGATTAACCAACATCTTAGACAATTAAAAAGAAAGCAAAAAGATATTGACCAACACTACACCTTGGAACATGCCAAAATTAGAACTCAAAGACAAGCAAAGCTCCCCAAAACCAAAATTTAAAGGTGGGTCCCCATATTTTGTAACAACCCAGGTCTACTCACCTGGTTGTCAAAAACACAATTTCAAAATTTTAATTAAACCAACACAAATGTCATACATTGATGTAAGCACACCCAAATTTGTATTAGTACTTAGGCATAGATGTTCACACTTTGAGATCTTATACCACTACAAACGAAATCCCAAGTGCTCGAGACCTGCCAACTTCCTGCTATAGATTTCCATACATGAGACCCATCTTCTCCTGACTCGAGTTCTGAGTACTCGAAAAGGGGTTATCCTTCCAGGGCCCATAATACCTAGAAGGGTGGATGTATATTTTTCCCATCTCGTAGCATGGAGGACATTGGTCTATGACCCTATCTCTGTCCTAAAGGTCCACTGACCTTATTTTTGTTTTGATCGAGCTTTTAAGCCCATGCTAGAGTTAGCGTATTATGTCTAGTGCTTGATAATAGACCTTCAACTAAGGTGCTATCAGGGCCCACCAATTATCTGGCTTTGGGTTCAGGTATCTCAGATCATATTCCAGTTGACTATAATGCTACCCATACCATCTACATTTGGACATTCCAACCCCAAGGACTAGCTCTCTAGTCTTGAGTTTTGTTGGCTATTCCGCAACTAGGGTATGAATTATGAAAAATCCTCATGTACTACCTCATACGATAACCTGGAACGACATCCCATACCACCGTTCGTTACTCTCTATATCAAAATATCCTCTGACCTCTTTTATATTCTTCTAGAGAACAGTTGTCCTTGAAATCACAACAACCACCTCTATGAACTATCGAAGTTGGATGAGTACGCATCCTTCCCAATGGCATCTGGTTAATTTATTATTTAGATCATTTTCACCCTTCTCAGTGAACATTATAATGTGCCTTTCTTCTCGATGGCAAAATATTTATAATTGGAACATTTTCACCCTTCTCAGTGGTTTAGTAAAAAGTTTTATATAGTTTACACTTTTGGAGATAATGTAACCTTATATTTTGGTTTAAGTCTTTAACCATACCATCACATTTATAAAAACAATGATCAATAAAGTAATGCTATCACGATATGTTTGTGAAATCATTCATTATAACATTTTTTTTTTAAACTTAGTATTAAAATTTATAATAAACTTGAAACATATATTAGAATACTAACTGAAAAAATAATTAACGTCAAGAGACCGATTATTTAACAATTTAAAATAACTATGTAGATAACCAAGTTCTAAAACTGACTAATAAATCTTAAAAAAAAACTTATTCATATTAAAACGGTTCTCTACCTAGCCAATTTAAAAGAAACTCTATACAAATCAAAAGGTCATGACAGAAATAAAACTTTGCCCTAAACACTACCTAGCTATAAATAGAATATATATATATTTAAAAAAAACATTTTTCTTTAATAGAAACAATAAAATACTTATATATGAAAATCTACATTAAGCCTTAATATTATCTATTCAATATATATAAATATTATTAAGCAATAATTTTTCTTACATTTATGGATATCTTCTCTACTATATGGTTTATTTAATATATTATTTCTTATGTCTTTAAACTTTATCTGGTAGGAAAATTTCAGATTTGTTCTAAGGTTTTAGCCACTACCTATGTGTAGACACCAAAACAACACCAATCCGATTATGTGACAACAAGCGCTGATCGCATTGACACAAACAGCCCCAAGGGCAGCCCCCAAAGGTTAAACAGTGGTCCTAACCACTCCCAAAAGCATTTTGGAAGGTCAAAGGTCAATTTGGCACCTTTTTGGCACCTTGCTCTCTGTTTGTCCCACCTCGAGACAAATACAAACTGTCATTCGTCCCACCCAAGGATGAATAGCAGCATTCACCCCAGGGTGAGGCGAATAGAAGGTTTGACTGGCAAAAAAAGTCAAACCTCGGCAACTCGTCCAGTTAACTGAGGCTTCAGGCCATGCAATTGCAAGGAATATATTTTATTCAAGAAGAGAGACTTTAGTCATGCATGTCTTTATTTTAGAGACCTCATGCAAGGAGATTCTAAAATAGGGAACTAGCTTTTCTCTAAAAATAGGACAGTTAACTCAAGTAGCGCCCTCGCATGTGCAATTTCAACAAGGAGACCCTAAGGTATATAAATTGGGGAGTTTTCCCACCCAAAATATATACATAGAAGGAGCATTTGAGCAATGAAGTGCTGCCAATTTACATACTTACTTGCGATTTGTGCTTTCACATCCTTAATCTCTCATTCGAAAGGGAGGTTATTGGGTGAGTATTGGAAACACGAATCTGGACCCAAAATCTGATTTTTGACCATAACAACTCACAAAATTTGCCGACAACACCCTATAAAGAGTTTTGGACCCATCCAAAGTGGATTGGTGCTGAAATAGTGTCCCAAACAGTGGGTGTCCTGCCCTCGGGCGCTCCCCAAACTGTCATAGTCCTATTTGCCCCACCCCGGGATGATTAGAAATATATGATAGATTTCTTTAGTTTTTATTTTGCATTTTATTCTAGATATGCTAAATAGGTTACAGTTCAAATTTCATTTCATTATGAGCAATTTTGACTAGGTTTTTGTCATTTCTCGCCTTTACTAACTTGCAGATGGCACCAGCAAAATCTGGCTGATAGAGGTAAAATTGGAGAAATATGACCTTCTAGGTCTTCCCAAAACACCCCCAATTAGCTAACCCCAAGTTTGCAGGTCATTTGGAGCTTCCGAGACAGGACATTGAAGAGGGTGCTTTCTGACAGGTTATTGCAGGTCTATTCGTCCCACCCTAGAGCGAATACAAATCTGTGAGGAATTTCTTGACTATTATTTTTGTAGAGGTCTTCTGATAATATATTTATGCTACTATTAAATTTTCAAGTCAATCCGAGGTCATTTTATTATCGATTTAATATTTTCATGCATATACTGACAGTACGCCTTGAGAAATACATGCTTTATTATATCTGCAAGTGCTACTAATATTTTTCGTTTCTTCGAACATAGTTTTTTGACATCAGAAGAGCAGGAAGGAGTGAAAAACCATACACACAAGTGGTGGTGACATTTTGGTCCACCCATATTATATGTGGGCACGCAAAAGAAGGATTGTTGTTTATAGATGCGATAAGAAACTTATTTGACGCTCTTATTCCCTAAAAAGGAAGGAGACATATTGTAACACAACTCTGAAAAGCATATCAATAAAAAGGGTCATATTTTATATTGCTTTCATCTTGTGTCAATTCGTCTATGCTCTTTCTTTTTATGCACTTTGCAATACATAGGCTATAAGCGTTAAGTTTGATTTTAAAAGCATCCATTTTGGCACTTTCCTTTTTGTTTCCGTATCCTCGTGCTTTCAATGGCGATCACGGTGGGACATGTGTCCTTTAATTTTAAAGATTAAATTTCTGATCAAATTTTCTTGTTTTTTTGCTTGCAGGTACCAAGTTTTCAAACGCTAGACTGTTTCAGGCAGACATTCAGAGACATCCGATTTAGGCAGAGAAGAGGTAGGGGTTTTAAACACCTTTTGTCAATTTTTAGTTTTCTATTTTTAGTTCTTTGATTTTTGCTTGCATAGGAGAGTGTAAATGCTTTCTTGTTTCAATTTTGCAATTTAAAAAGAACCCCACACACCACATGGTATTTTAAACACAAAGAGTTGGTTGTAAAACCCCAACCCTTGAGCAAGACCAACGGTGGATTTCATCATCACATTGGCTTGAGATATTGCATCCATAACCCTGATCGCGACTGTTGCTAGACGTAAATCCTGATGAAAGATGACCAAGTGTAGCTTGGGGTGATTCCAGCCGCATGAGGATAAGTCTTCTATGGTAGGTGTCATAAACAGAGTGATTCCCCTTTCGTACCACCTATGTTCCACATATCATCTGCTCTCACGTACCTATAGTCTCCCTCACGTAAGGGCGGGTATATAGAGAGGTTGGTATATTGGTCCGACAATGGTATATTGAAGGGGTGACCATTTTGGGAGTCATAAGAGCCTTCATAATTGCATTTAAATGATTTTCACAAAAAAGATTTAAAAAACAAACAACAAAACACACTAAACCAGATTTAGGGCACACTTTTAATCTTTAAAAGAGATAATCATTGCTTGTGTGTGTGTGCTATTTTCTGTTTAGTATATAAAAAAAAATCATAAAAAAAGAAAAATCCAAAAAAAAGAATCTACGCCTTTTTAGGTAAACATCACCATGGTGTACACCTATAGCTGGGCCCGATCACGGGCATAAGCTGTAGAGAATGCACCAAGGGGGACAAGTCACATCCAGTATAGTCTTGAGGACTTGGTCATCCCGCCTTGGCGGCAGGATACACAAGTTAGTCCACACCATGCCGTTACAGAACAAGACTATAGAGGCACCCCTTTAAGGGGCACACCCACTCAACATAGAGACACCTCCTTGAGGGGTACCCCCACTTAGCAAAGATCCTTTCAAGAGGAAAACCTACATGTGGCACTCAACCTAGATAGGAGGCCCCCCTTGGAAACTCATTATGGGTGGCCTAGTGATGAAGTGCTTGAACAACATAGGGTCCACAAGGAGGAACCATATGATTTTGTTACTCCTGATTTACCCCTGATTCATCGTTAGAAACACTAGACCATATCCAGAGTATCAGGATTTCCAGACAACGCAAGACAATTCTACCCGCACCTTTTATACATATAACAGAGAGTGTGAGGAAGACCATTATGTTCCTCAAGAGCGATACATAGTGCGGGAATGATGCATGTCTGCACCCGCTATGTATCAGGATCATTCATTGAGACCGAAGCCTCAAGTGAATGTTGCTAACCTCGACAGAGGGAAGCAACCCATAGGGGTCTCAGATCACCATGACCAAGAAAGACATGTAGGAGAGGCATCTAGGCCTCCTAAAAAAGAGATGGTGGAACAAATTGACTTGGCATTTACCAAACTAGCCGCCCACCAAGCGCAAATCACATGGCTCAGGCAAGACCAACAATAATTAGAACATTTGTGTCGCCTTAACCAAGAGTACATTCAACATTAGACAGCTGAATTGCTTCACAACAATGTGCTTGAGAAGGTCCCAGCACCTCGCGCACATAAATATGAGATGTATGAGAGGCACAACCCCTTAGTGTGAGATAGGTCTCCGCGACCTCATCAAGCACTGCCTCTAAGACCTCCTAGACCTGAGCGGGAGGCCACTCCCCGAAATCATGATGGGCACCCTCCGCGGGCACCCATCAATGTTTATAGGCCTAGGCCAGACACTCCTCAAGAAGCTTATGAGGAGTATGAACAAGAAGAAGAACGGGCTGAAATGCCCTATCAAGGCAGAAGGGGTGCTACCTAGCTATCTCTCCAAAAGCCTCAAGTTCCCCACAACCCACAGTGGGAGCAAACCAAGGAGGAGGAGATCAAGTCAGCCTTTGACGACATTAAATAGTACTTGGCTTCATCGCTAGTATTGGCACCACCTAGACCAGGAGTGCCATTCTACTTATACATCTTAGCTACTGAGGTGGCACTGGGTGCCATGCTGTCCCAACACAATGAATTGCACAAAGAATAGGCTACTTACTATCTTAGCCACACCCTGGTCAGTTATGAACTTAACTATGCATATGTCGAGAAGCTCTGCTTGGCAGTGGTGTTTGCTACCAAGAAGCTACGCCATTACATGCTGAGCAACAAGACGTATGTTGTGTCTAAGGAGAATCCATTGCAATACATGATGAGTCGTACTTATCATAGTAGCCACACGACAAAATGGATCATGTTGTTGATGGAGTTTGACATAGAATTCATTGGACATAAATCCATAAAAGGTCAAGTCATTGCCGATCAACTGGCAGAGGCTCCTCTTGAAGATGATCAGCCTCTGACCTTCGAACTATCTGATGATGGGGTCTTCCATGTTTTAGAATCGCCAGATTTTGATGAGCCTGAGTCACAGGTTGACATAACCCTATTCTTTGATGGTTCTAAATGTGAGAAAGGAGGTGGCGCGAGAATTGTATTCTTCACTCCACAAGGGGATCCAATGCCTTTGTCATTTAAATTAGACTTCCCGTGCACCAATAACAATGCAGAATACGAAGCCTTGCTCATAGGTCTTTAGACAATAGTCACCATGAACATTAAACGATTGAACATCTTTGGTGATTCATTGTTAATTGTCAATCAAGTTAAGGGGATATTCCAATGTAAATGTCCAATTTTGCAGGCCTATAAAGCCCTTGTGGATAAGTTTCTGGCACAACTTGAATGGTATGACATCGAGGCACTCCCTCGATCATCGAATCATTTTGCGGATACTATGGCCTCCTTGGGGTCACTAATCCCACAAGACCCTTCTGGTGAGATGACAACTATTCAGGTCAAGACATTATCGCAACCCGCGATGGAGCGTGCAAGCTCTGACCTCATGCCAGGAATCCACTTGATCCAGATTGAACCATCTCTGGATAGGTTCTCTCGAATCCAAGATTGTTTGACTCAAGCCAACTGGGGGTCCTTGTTCTCCCCTACCCCTCTTAATAGCAACACAACGCTATTTTTACAAGTTCTTTCCCGCTCAACTTTTGCTCGAGATGAACTTCAAGAGGGATTGGTTGTTCATACCATCGAGGTTTCTGATCAACAGGATTGGTACACACCCCTAAGGGATTACCTCAAGTTAGGTACTCTCCCACTTGGATTGACACAAGCCACAAAAAGATCATTCAAACAGAAAGCGACAAAACATGTCTTGCTAGGAGACATTTTGTATCGTCGGAGCTATGAAGGAATCCTCCTCCGTTGCTTGGACCAGTAGGAGTCCGCTTGGGAGATCACCCAAGCCCACGATGGTACATGCGGTGGCCACTTCAATGGTATGGCCATCGCAAAGCGCATTCTTCACATGGGTTATTATTGGCCATATTTAGAGCGAGATTGTTGCGCATATGTGAAGAAGTGCGTGAAGTGTCAACATCATGCCAATTTGACACACGTACCTTCTCAGGCCTTGCAACCGATCCAATCGGCTTGCCATTTTTTGTAGTGGGGCTTTGATCTAATCGAAAAGATCTCCCCTGCGTCATCGGGTCATCACACATTTATCATTACGGCCATAGAGTATTTTACCAAGTGGGTGGAAGCAATTTCGTTAACCTCTACGACTGGACCCCGCATTGCGGAGTTTATTTTGCATAATATCATTTGTCATTTTGGTATTCCATCCAAGATCCTCTCGGATAATGGGACGCCCTTCAAGAACAAAGACGTGCGTGCTTTGACCACAAAGTACAAAATTCAGCATAGTTTTTCAACACCCTATTATCCGTAGGCAAATGGGCAAGCAAAGGCATCTAATAAAATGCTCATCGCCATCCTCAAAAAGACCATCGCAGATAATCATAAGGATTGGCACATTCAGATCCCGCTTGCCCTATGGGCTTATCGCACTAGCATTTAGATGCCCACTAGGGCAACTCCGTTTTTGTTGGTGTATGGCTCCGAGGCTGTCATGCCTCTTGAGTTGGAAATCCCTTCGCTGCGCATATCAATGCAAGAGTTCATCGATGATGACACTGCACGACAGGCCCGGTTAGATCAACTTACGTTGCTTGACGAACGATGCATCAATGCTCTCGAGCATTTGCGTATCTATCAAGAGCGACTTAAGAGAGCATATAACATGAAGGTTCACCTAAGGGATTTTTAGGTTGGAGATTTGGTCTTAAAAGAGAACCAACAGAATTCTAATTTGTCGTCCCATCTCCGAGACAAGTTCATGGTAAACTAGTTAGGTCCTTATGTGATTGACAGTAAGATAGGACCTGGAACATATCGGCTCGCCTCTCTTGAAGGAATCAAGGAGCTAGAACCCTTGAACATCAGTCATTTGAGGCCATTCTACATTTAGAGAGCCATAGTCCACACAAAAGCTCCAAGGATTTCCACAATCGCTTGGTCAATCCCAAAATGCCCCAAAGGTGTCTATAAACCCTTTGGTCAAACCAAAAGCTCCAAGGATTCCCACAATCGCTTGGTCAACCCCCAAAATGCCCCAAAGGTGTCCATAAACCCTTTGGTCAAACCAAAAGCTCCAAGGATTTCCACAATCGCTTGGTCAATCCCAAAATGCCCCAAAGGTGTCTATAAACCCTTTGGTCAAACCAAAAGCTCCAAGGATTCCCTTAATCGCTTGGTCAACCTCAAATGCCCCAAAGGTATCCATAAACCCTTTGGTCAAACCAAAAGCTCCAAGGGTTACCATAACCGCTTGGTCAACACAAATATTCAAAAACCAACAAAAACAATAAAAATCATCAAAAAAAAAACAAAAAAAAAAAAACAACACATTTCATGCATACTCTTAAATATCAAAAATACAAAAAAATAGGTTGCATTAGGCATCACCTCCATACATTGCATATTCGCTAGGTCATACAAGTCAAAAGCACCATAGACTGTAATTGCTCGGCAATTTTCTCATTTTTCACATAACAATCAATTTTATCAATGCATACATCCCGCATCACACCATCCCTATTTTTAGCAAAGTCAATTGTCTCCTAATGTATTTAGGGTTTTCGTCATTCAGTTGTCTTTAAATTTCTAGCCAAAAATTGTACAAAGTCAAACAGATTTTACACAGGAAAGTTTTACTTGGGTCACGCCTCGTTATGTAATATCCCTACACAAATTTACACACATAAAATAATTCCTAAGTTGTGTGAACGCAAGATGAAAACTACAAAGCAGTCTAGGGTACCATAGGTGAAAGATTAGCCTGTTCATCCCCCTGTGCGAATGGTTCAAGAATGCTGAGAATTGACAAAAGGACAAGCTCTTCCCCATTCATTCCTTCTAATCAACAGTGGTTTTCACCACTAACAACAATTCAAAACTCACCATTGGTTCCTAAGGTTGTAAGGATTCGTACTACATGTCCCTACCAAGGATGGGTAGTCATCCCCAAGGCATAAAAGGATCAATGACCATTCAAAAACACCATCATCACAATCACCTTTGGTCTCTCAGGTCGTAAGGATTCGTACTACACGTCCCTGCCAAGGATGGGTAGTCATCCCCAAGGCCTAAAAGATCAATACCCTTACTTCATCATCTCCATACTACCCTTTGGTTCCCAAAGTCGTAAGGATTCGTACTACACGTCCCTGCCAAGGATGGGTAGTCATCCCCAAGGCCTAAAAGGATCAATGTTATTCACCAATCACAAACATACCAGCTTAACCTTACAAAGCTCAAAAGCCAAATCAAATAACAGTGGTTATCACCACTATTCAAAATCCTTGCTCAAAAAAAAAAAACAAAGAACAAAATAAATAGTGATTTTCATCACTTTGTATACGAGCAAATATCCTAAACCATTGAGCCAATAAAAATCCTGAACTTGAATCCCTGGAATTCTCAGTATTCGAAAACCATCTAGGTGATCCTCATTACAGGTTTGGTGGACAACCTACCTAGCAATGGCGGTATCCTACCCGCATGACGATATGTCTGTCACATTAGCTTTGCGTGTGAGCAGACCAATGTTTGCATGTGGATGAGCTAGCTTATGGTACCTTAGATTGTCCCGTGGATTAATCTTGCTAAATACAACAATGGAGTTAGTGGAGCTAGTTAGGTGATCCTCAGTATAGGTTTGGTTGATAGCCTATCTGGCACTGGCGGTATCCTGACAAATACCACATAAACGAACTCAATTGCACACACAAGGATGTGAAATAACTTGGTTAACCTCCAAGTTGGATTTATACCTTGTTCAAAAGTCTTGCGAGATAAATGTACAGTCTTGGCTAGTTAGTTAAAATATCTGAATCTCAGAAAAGCTTAACTACATTTTAAAAACAACTGGTCCATTTCATTCCATACATCACCATCAAAAAAAAAAAAAATGCAAACTACAAAAACACAGTTGTCACATGCAACGTCATTCCACAAAGTCATCCCATAAGTACAGCAAGCCAGTAAAATCTTGTACAATCTATGGTGCCATCGACAAGTTATCAACACATCATTTCATTCATTCCATATGCATACATCATATAATTAGCAACATCGCAATCATAATCCCATATGCATCCATCATTATAAATCAATGTGCATAAACAGACAGACACATCATGAAAAGTTTATAAAAACCAAAAAAAAATAGAATCATCTGTATATATATATCATCAAAAAAATGCCCGCAGGCTACAATGAACCGGTCCTCTGACCCCGCCACAAAAACAAAAAGCTCAAAAACCCCCATGCCTAGGGCATCGGCCACCATGATCACGCAGGATCGGTGCGACGGGAACTACCCCCCATGGTGTGGGTCCTATGGGACCTCTCAGGGCGACTATTGCTCGCCCCTGCATCATGCCTACTAGTGCCCCCCTCATCTAGCCGCCTGTGATGAGACGATGCTGACTGCTCAGTATCGTTGTCTCTCATCCGACATGAAGAGCCACCTCCAGGAGGCTCTGGTAACCGCCCACCAAGGCGGATGATCTCTCCCTCCATATCCATCCGATGCTGATGCCAATCTGCCTCTCATTGATGCCAATCTGCCTCCTGTTGATCCCACTCTACCTCCCACCGATGGTAGTAAGCTACTACGTCATCGCGCTGTGCTAGCTGCGTCCGCAGTAGATCCCTCTCTCATGCAGCATCGATATCCCCCTCCTGTCGACGGGACGCAGCCCATGCGTTCTCCCGCTCCGCCAGCTGAGTCCATAGGAGATCTCTCTCCTGCAAAGCCTCTCCCAGCTCCCCATCTCGCCTCCGTAGTAGCCCCATCAATCATGCATTCTCAGCGCACAACCCTACCTCCATGTCCTCCGACACTACCTGAGGCATCGACGAATCCGGGACAGTAGCCTGCTCTGGCTCCCCTTGCTCCTGGGATGTCCTACCTTTTTGGTCGGTCTGGAACCCCATAATCCCCACCCACATCCTCAACCTCCACCATCTCTGCATCATCCAACGGAGCACCCCAATCCTCATCTGGTGCCTCCGCACCCTCATCCCCTACTGCTGCCGCCTCTGCCCCGCCTAGAGGCCCCTCGCCTCGCCACCATTGCAAGGTCCACCACTGCTCATACTCGATAGTAACTCCGACATCATCCACATCTAGGATGTCAATAGTCGTATCTGAATCCTCGCCAAGTGGCGCAATGACTGGCCGGTCCAGAGTCCTCTCATCCCCCCGATGCCGATAGACCATGGGCTCACCAGGCATCCCTTGGCGCACCCCAAACTATCATGTAACCCGGCCATATGGGAACAACTCCTGCTTAGTCCCATGCCTCCCAATCAGCCACCGCTCCCTCCGTACCCATCGGAGCCACTCTCCAGCCTCAGGCCAGGCTGGACAGTCCTGGTAGGGGCACCAGAACACCTCCCCTGGAGTAAGCCGAGCGAAGGCATCGGCATAGTGCCCTACTGCACCTGCCCATCATCGACTCTGACCCTGCTCCTCCGACCTCCACCACAGTACCCCATATCCAATCTCTCGGTCTTCCATCTCTGCCCGAGTCATCCAAGGCAGCCCCATCGGCCTCTCCACTGCTATGTGTTGCCAAGCCCAGCACTGCAACAAGTAGCTGCAACTAATCCCCTTTCGCTTTCGACAGTGGACCTCGTACAACTCATCATAAAGTTGTGCCAATAGAGTCTATCCCCATCTCATGATCATCGATGCATCTGTAGGACACTCCACCAGCCTGAACACCACCTCCAGCAGGTTCCACGGGAACCTCGCGCCCGAAGAGTCGGGAGCAACATGTTGGAAATGAGGCCCATGAGTAATGCGTGCCTCATTCCCAACACCCCCTTCTCTAGCCACCATCGAACCAGTATGCCACCAATATGACAGTCAATCTCTGCCCTCTCCACTGGGCTCTCCACACCCAACTCCTCCCCATGCCCAAAACAGCGTATCAGTACTATTGTCCTCCGATCCCGCGGCATCGTCCGGATCGGCAGTCCATCTATTGGAATCCGAAGAATCCGATAGACATCCTCCAAGGTCACCATCATCTCCCCTATTGGGAGATGGAAGGTGTTGGTCCGGGGATCCCACAGATTGATCAGGGCCATCAGATAGGCCCGATCCCCGACCACCGGCTCCAGTCGAGTCACCTGCTTGAGCCCAAGGGCGTCAAGCCAATCCCAATCAGCCAAAGTCAGCGTTGCACGTGCTTCAATGAACACAGTAGGCACCCGATACCGACTCTTCACAACCTGCAAAAGAAAACAACATAAAAACATTAAAACAATGAAAAAAAAAATCATCATTTGTCAATACCATGAATAAACATCAATGCATCAAAATGTACAACAAAAACAACAACATTCACAAAACGTAATTGTTTAGATCTAGGGTTTTTAACTCTAACTGCCAAATTAACAACACACAACCACAAAAATTAAAACAACAAAATCATTTGTCAGTCCTAGGTTTTTTTTTTTACTCTAACTGATAAATAAATAAAAAAACAAACATTCAAAAAAAAAACTTAATTTGTCAGATCTAGGGTTTTTAACTCTAACCGATAAATTACAAACAAAAAAATCAACACACAATAATTGTTTATCAGATTTAGGGTTTTTAAACTCTAAACTGGTACATTCAAAGTGCAAAAACAAATCACAACAAATAACTAGGGTTGAGCTACGTTTTTACGTTCAGTTTTACCCTATGTTTTTTTAACCTAAGTTTTGAACTTTGTTAAATTCGGGTTAAGCGAGATTTTTAAGTTATGTTCTAAACTCAGTTTTTCTGCTAAGTTTTCCACTAAAATTTTGATCTTTGTTTACCTCGGGTTCTACTAAGTTTCCCGTTTAGTGTTAATTTTGATAGACTAGGGTTTCATTTTTAAATTTGATAAAACACAAGAAATAAACAACTTGCGGTTTTCCAACTGCGACACAAATTAACAAAGAGGACGGGCACTCACTGGTATCGCTTCGGCTCTGCCACTCGATCCGGTGTGTGAAATCATGGTCACAAGAATATTTTGGCAGTGCTTCACTTCGCAGAATTGACCTCCTCCTCCTCAGAGCTCCAAATCGCCAAGAAAAACAAGTGCAAATGAGCCCAAAACTCAGTTTTGGCCTTTAAAAAGGCTTTTTGAGCCTGTATTCATTCCCCCCTGGGATGAGCACTCTGGTTAGCACTCGTCCCACCCTGGGATGAATACTAAATAGGAATTCGTCCCACCCTGGGACGAATACAGAGCAAAAATTTCAAAAACAACAAAAACTGCACAAAAATGCATCAAAACAAGCAATAAAACTGTCCAATCAGAGTGCTTTTGCACTTGATATTCTGGGCATGCAAAACAGATGTCAGGGTCACAAATCCTCACTATCCTACTCCCTAAGAAGGCTACTATCATCGGACCGCTCCCCGAGAAGATGGATTTTTGAGATTTTCATCCCCAAACGGCATCACCAAAATGGGTCAAAACCCACCCAAAAATAGCAATATCATTGCCGAACGAAGGTGCATTTGCGCCTGACATTCTTGGCATCCAAAATAGACGTTGGGGTCACAAATTGTCACTATCCTACTCCCTAAGAAGGCTACCATAGCCGGACCGCTCCACGGGAAGACGAATTTTTGCCAATTTCAGCTCCAAAATGCGTCACAAAAAGGGTTCAAACCCACCAAAAATAGGTCAGAATGTTAGAAAACTGCTTTAGTATTTAATGGTAAACAACTGAAGGCACCCTTACCTAAGTCATCTTGGGTCAAGCGACTCGTCGCTTTTCTCATGTTGGTCATTCCCTCATCGATTCGTCGCTTGAGGGGGTAGTCACACTTAGTCGCCAATCAACAACAACATACCCAATCCTGGAAATGACACGCATTCAAAGGATCATTGCAAAAGACAATCATGCTCCTACTTGGGGCAGCAAACAAGCAACAATCACAAGCTGATCAAACACTTGGCATTCATGAATCATGAACTCAAGGTTCCCATAGACAAAAGGTTGCGCCCTTTGCCTATTCATGACTGATCAATGTCCAAGCTCAAGTAACACCTCACCGAAAAAGGTTAACACTTGGATTAAGTTCCTTAGCTCGTCCATAGCAAGGATTCTAGAATGCGTGCCCTTTCCATACTTGGGGCATCAAGAGTTGGTTAGGTTACTGAGAAACCCTAATCATTAGTGCTTTGGTTATTTATTTTTGCTCGATGCTGCGCCTTGCACAACGCTTCCCAAAAAGGGGCATCTGTAGACACCAAAACAACACCAATCCGATTATGTGACAACAAGCGCTGATCGCATTGACACAAACAGCCCCCAGGGCAGCCCCTAGAGGTCAAACAGTGGTCCTAACCACTCCCAAAAGTAGTTTGGAAGGTCAAAGGTCAATTTGGCACCTTTTTGGCACCTTGCTCTCTGCTCGTCCCACCCCAGGACGAATACAAACTGGCATTCGTCCCACCCAGGGACGAATAGCAGCATTCGCCCCAGGGTGAGGCGAATAGAAGGTTTGACTGGCAAAAAAAGTCAAACCTCGGCAACTCCGCCAGTTAACTGAGGCTTCAGGCCATGCAATTGCGAGGAATAGCTTTTATTCAAGAAGAGAGACTTTAGTCATGCATGTCTTTATTTTAGAGACCTCATGCAAGGAGATTCTAAATCAGGGAACTAGCTTTTCTCTAAAAATAGGATAGTTAACTCAAGTAGCGCCCTCGCATGCGCAATTTAAACAAGGAGACCCTAAGGTCTATAAATTGGGGAGTTTTCCCACCCAAAAGATAGATAGAGAAGGAGCATTTGAGCAATGAAGTGCTGCCAATTTACATACTTACTTGCGATTTGTGCTTTCACATCCTTAATCTCTCATTCGAAAGGGAGGTTATTGGGTGAGTATTGGAAACACGAATCCGGACCCAAAACCCAATTTTTGACCATAAAAACTCACAAAATTTTTTGACAACACCTTATAAAGAGTTTTGGACCCATCCCAAGTGGATTGGTGCTGAAACAGTGTCCCAAACGGTGGGCGTCCTGCCCCCGGGCGCTCCCCAAACTGTCACAGTCCTATTCGCCCCACCCCGGGACGATTAGAAATATGTGATAGATTTCTTTAGTTTTTCTTTTGCATTTTATTCTAGATATGCTAAATAGGTTACAGTTCAAATTTCATTTCATTCTGAGCAATTTTGACCAGGTTTTTGTCATTTCTCGCCTTTACTAACTTGCAGATGGCACCAGAAAAATCTGGGTGATAGAGGTAAAATTGGAGAAATCTGACCTTCTGGGTCTTCCCAAAACACCCCCAATTAGCTAACCCCAAGTTTGCAGGTCATTTGGAGCTTCCGAGATAGGACATTGAAGAGGGTGCTTTCTGACAGGTTATTGCAGGTCTATTCGTCCCACCCTGGAGCGAATACAAATCTGTGAGGAATTTCCCGACTGTTCTTTTTGCAGAGGTCTTATGATAACATATTTATGCTACTGTTAAATTTTTAGGTCAATCCGAGGTCATTTGATTATCGATTTAATATTTTCATGCATATACTGACAGTAAGCCTTGGGAAATACATGCTTTATTATATCTGCAGGTGCTACTAATCTTTTCTGTTTCTTCGAATGTAGGTTTTTGACATCAGAAGAGCAGGAAGGAGTGAACAATCATACACACAAGCGGCGGCGACGTTTTGGTCCGCCCATCTTATATGTGGGCACGCGGAAGAAGGATTGTTGTTTATAGATGCGATAAGAAACTTATTTGACGCTCCTATTCCCTAAAAAGGAAGGAGACGTATTGTAACACAACTCTGAAAAGCATATCAATAAAAAGGGTCATATTTTATATTGCTTTCATCTTGTGTCAATTCGTCTATGCTCTTTCTTTTTATGCACTTTGCAATACATAGGCTATAAGCGTTAAGTTTGATTTTAAAAGCATCCATTTTGGCACTTTCCTTTTTGTTTTCGTATCCTCGTGCTTTCACTATGTCTATTATTCATCTTGTTGGGTTCCATCCAAATATTTTTATAAAAAGCTGGATAAGCTTTTAATATATTTCTTGTGGGCCAAAGACTCTATCAAATGAGGTTTTCATCGGGTATCCTGGGAAATTTGTTGTTTTCCCAAGGACTATGGAGTCATAGGTTTGTTTGATTGTCACCGATAAGGTTTTGCCCTTTGTGCTAAATGGATCTCCCGATATTTAATTGGGGATGAATCTTGGAAAGTGCTGGTCATACATTGCACTTTTTCTTGTTTGCTTCAGGGGAAGAAATTTTGGAAAGGGGTGGGATTGCAATCGATTCTTACTGCCCCTGTCCCTGTAAATTTAAAGGTTATTTTGTCATTCAGAGTATTTGGAAAGCCTAGGAGGCCTTCAAACCCTGGATTAGTTGGAAAGGGAGTTTCCAAAAATTAGGTGCCTCTTTGCCTTCAATGAATATTTGGTGGTCTCTTACTATCACTTGGCAGGGCTTTCTCCTGGCTCTGGTGTAGTGGGTCAGAGCGCAGAGGTTCTATAAGCATGGTATTGCTTCCATTTTTTATTTCTTCTCTTGACATACTAGGAGTTGGATACCTTGGAAAAGTTTTCATCAAATTCACAATTTAAATCCTGGTGATAGAGATACTTATGAGGTGGTTATTGATAGTATTCCATTTTCTATTTGGTGCAAGCTGCATAAACATTTTCAAAAACCCTAGTGGTTAGATTGGTGTTGGCCTAGGGAGCTTCCTGTTTTGCAATATAAAGCTCATCTAAGTTATAAATGGCTCATCCCACAAGTTCCAATGGTTTATAAGCTCACTATGATATGGAACTTAGTCTCTCTTCCCTTCCGATGGAATAAGAGGTTTTGGATTGCTTGGGCTACTTATATTGAATCTAAACATAGTTTTTTTGCTTGCAGCCTCTTCCACTAGGGATTGCCTATTGGAAATAGGCTCAAGCATATAGGTGTTCATAATCCCATTTGATCGATTTGCAAATAGGCGAAATATTTATTGCATATTTTTTGGTTTTATGATCGGGCTCAGTAAGCCTAGGAGTGGCTTCTTGAAATTTTTAGATCTTTTATGCAAGAGGATTTTACTTGGGTGTATGCTATTTTGGGTGACCCTATTGCTTTTTCCTTCAACTTGGATGTTTTTTGGAATATTTTTAGAATTGGTACCCTGTTTTATCTTTGGAAGTCCCAAAATAGAGCTATTTTTTCTCAACAAGATGTCAAGCGTGTCTTCTTTGTTGTTGATAAATATGCTATATTCTTTGATTGCTGGTTACATATTCAAGTATAGGTTGAAAAATTAAATGTGGACTAGCAGTGCTTACATACCCTCATGGAGCATTGGGAGAATGCACCCTGCGCTATGAGTCATGTACCTCTTACTTCTTCTTCCAGGTTCTGGTTGTCGACTCATCGGGGGAACCATCGTCGGTCACAATCCTCTACTACCAAACACTGGTCCTAGCCCCCCCACATCACAAATATGGAGAATATGGAGTTGGAGGCCCGTCTCGCCTGACCTATGGTTGGGATGTTTGACCTCCTAAGCAAGATGATGCCCTTGGTTGGGGTGAAATTGTACCAAATCCATAGACTTGTACTATTAATGGTACTATTGCTAATGGTTGGGGGGCTTTAGTTTCTTCAACAATTGGATGGACTTATGAACTTATGGAGGAAAATTGTAGGCCTTCCACTTGATAGTGATTTCTCAACTCGTTTCTTTCTGAATGCATATTTGACACTATTTTGGTGGTTGTTATTTGGTTTTTTGTGGATTGTTTCTGACACTCTTGTGTACTCCTAACCACAGTGGTTAGTGTGTTGGTTTACAGGGTGTGCTAATCCCACCCATCCTTTTTTGTATGATTAAACATTATTTTATTAATATAATGGCTTTTTCATCAAAAAAATCCTCTTTAAGCTTTGACACGTTGATCGAAAAGGGTAAAGCACACATACCAAAAAGGTTTTGACTTTTCCTATGCAACTTGCTCATAAAGTAGTCATTTCTAGGTTGTTTCACATTTTTAATAATTTAATTTTTTTTGGACTTCAATGCATTCTTAGTGATAATACTACCGTACCGAATATTAATAGAGGTTTTTGCTTAGTTTAAACATATTGACATGATACTCATACACCTACCAAGGAGTTGTTGACGACTACTTTGAGGGAAACATAATATTATTAAAAACTCTATTTTATTTCTTATTTAATGTCCAGGTCACGTTTTCAAGGAAAAATTTATAAAATCTCCACCACTATTTAATTTGTTTTCAACAGGTTGTTCACTTTAATTAAAAAGGAACACGTTTATCGAGCAAACATTCAGAAGAACAAACTAATATTTCACACAAATAACAACATTTAAAAATAATATTTTTTCTCTCTGATATACGAATTTATAATTAACTTTTAACCTAATCTGGTTTAACCAACGAATATGAAGTTTAAGCCAACTATATTAAAACTTCCTTATAATCCACACATTTCGAACTACAAACTAAATTTTATCAGAATGACATACACGTTTGAGGATGACTACATTTTGTAATATAAATGCTATTGATAGTCGTCATTTACAGGAAGAAGGTGGTGATTCTAATTTTTATAAAAATAATCAAAGTTTTATGTCAATAAGAGTCGCAAGCTAAAAAGTAAAATTTGATCATTCTCAAAAACAACCTTCTATTAAAATTATACTTTCACCCATGATATTAAACATAAACATTTATTCATACCTTGATTTATGGTTTATAATTCTGTCAATGGTCATTTCAGAACACTAGCTAGACATAATAAACTAAAAATACTTTAAATTTTGTTGGAAAGGTCTGAGAAAGAGATGGAACTTGGAAATTATGATTCCAACTAATTGACATCAAAAATACCAAGTATAAGTTTTATTCCAGAATAGTAGTAATAAAATATGGTTACTATATATAAAGGTTATTTAACACAAATGGATATTTCCCAATATGGATAGCTTCGCTCTTCTACAAGTTCCCTATATGTTTCACAGATTAATAAATTATCTTACCAAATGGTTTAGGATAAATTATATTCTCTGAACATTTGTATGAAAAAAAAATGATTACAAATGAATGCGAACAACAAAGTAGTGTAGGCATATTCATTTAAAACAAGTTGAGTAGTTTGCTACACCAAAACATGATATCTTATCAAATGGCAGAAAAAAATATGCGTCATAAAAAAACTTAAAATTTGGTCGGCACATTTTACCGGGGTAAGGATTATAAGGTCCAATTGTAGCTTTTGAATAACACACACAAACCAAAGCTTGTCTTAAAATAATTTAATTTTCTAAAGAAATATTTAACCTACGGAACTAAAGTTTAAGCAATTATTTAAATTACCATATCTTCGTCTTGGAATGGTTACAAGAATATGACAGTTCTACAAAATATCTTCAAACATCCGAAAATAAATAAAAATATATATATTTTTACGTAGGCAACCTTCGTTTTTCATAATCTCAAAAAAAAACAAGATGAGTACTTCCTGCGATAATCGAATAGAAGTAAAAATTATATAATATAAGTAAAAAACAAGATGAGTACTTCCTTCGAGGGCTACCCTAGAGGGCCATATGGTGTGAATTAGACCTTGTCTTGGTAATATAATCGAATTGACATGATTTTAGTGTCTACAGGAGGAATTTAGGGTTGATCTTTAAGAAAGACATCCTTAAACTCATTCAAAATAGGATACTGTTGAAATAGAGTGGAGCTAGACTCAGTTTCTTCCTTCTTATTAGTTTAACTACATAAATTTTACACCCTTTCCTTAAAGCTCTTTTGACTTGCATTGCAATCATCAAGTGGGATTTAAAGGTTGATCTACTACAATGGACACAGATTCACTGATTAAAACCATCTGTGAAGTCCAACCACCTCTCTTCAAAATTTAGCAAGGTTTTGTGGGATTTTAGCCAATCTACTCCTAGGACAATATCAAAGGCATGTAAAGGTGCTACATAAATATGCCAACTAATCTTTCCTTAGGTTATATCTATTTGAGGGTCAAATAAACATTGGTTGACCATATAGGTCTGTCCTGAACCATACTCAACTTACCACCCATTTTCCATGATCCCAGGCTTAACTGGTATGTCCCTCAAAATACTAGTTGATATAAAGCTATCAGTTACACCACTATCTATCAAAATATGAATATTTTTCTTACCCAGTTTTCCTTTTATAAGAAATGGAGTAGCTTGCCCTAAAAGGTTAGATTTACCTGTAGCAACATAGATCCTATGTGAGGCCTCTTTTGTTGGATTCTTCTTATTGGCTCTCTATGGACACTGATTCACATAGTGATCCTAGGCTCAAAAAACAAAGCATATATTAGGTCCTTTATTCTTTTATTTATCCCCTTATCTATTTTTATTTCCATTCTTTCCCTTGTCTAGAAAATTATTTCTCTGCATGCCCCTTATTTCCCCAAAAATTTCCTTTGTATCTATTATCTCCTCTATAACGACCACCATATCTATATTTCTTATACTGATATTTGCCCTTATCCGGGCATCTTCTTTTCTTAGGATCCTCTTTTTCAAATTTTTGGTAATAAACCTTTGCATTATTTTGACTTATCTCCTCATAGCGGGCAACATCATAAGCAATTGTCATGGTTTTAGGTACTTTTATTCCAACAGATGTTCCAAATTTGGGATGTAGTCTCATTACAAATTTTTGAACCTTGAATTCCTCATGCTTATCATATTTTGGAGCATATTTTAAAAGTTGAACAAATATTTGATAGTATTCAATCACAATCATGTTATCTTGGCATAAATTGGTGAAATCGACGTATTTCTCAATATAAAATTATGGTGTAAGAAAATGATCCTTAAATTCCCTTTCAAATTCCTCCCAAGGAATGTTTGCAGCCTTCTTCTGTGTAATTTTATTATAGTTTGTCCACCAATATCTGGCTGGACCTACTAAATGCACCACTACCCCAGTTGTTTTGGATTCTACACAAATAGGCTGGATTGAGAAATACCCTTCAGAATCACTCAACCAATTAACGATTGCTTCGCCATCACCCTTTCCATCAAATTTAGAAATATCTAGTTTCTTAATTTCTTTTTGCAACTCAATACTGACTTTTCTCCTCAAAGATCCTTCTGGAAATTCATTAACATTTTTAGTTTCCTTACTTTTGGTAAGACTTTCAATAACCTTATGTTGCTGAGTAATGATCTCCTATTGTTGAGCCATTTGTACCTTTTGTTGATCCATATGCTCACTCATTTGAGCCCTTTGGATCTCCATTTGTTCTCGCTAATGATTCAGTTGTTCTTGCATTAATTGAATCATTTTGATCATATTCTCATCATTATATGTAGCTCTTGCAACTACTATCTCTTTATATTTTCTTATAATATGTCGAGGCACTTCAACTGTTTAAACTGACTCCCTCACGAGTCATCTTAGTCCCCTCCTCAAGGATTTTGCAATATCCTCTTGCAGATTAGCATTCGCTCTTCTTGATATTCCCACCATACCTAGTGACAAAAGAGCTATGTCAATTAAATAGTTCATGTTTATAACCTAGGGTTTCGTAACCTAGGCTCTGATACCAACTATAACAACCCAAGTCTACTCACCTGGTTGTAAGAAAACACAAATACAAAAATTTGATTAAATTCAATAGCACAATCACAAATTGACTGATGTTCACCCAAATGATACACTTTCATGTAACACACCCAACTTTGAATTAGTACCTAGGCATATATGATCACACTTCAAGAATTTATACTACTGTAGATAGTATCTCAAGTGCTTAGGACCGACCAAATTCCCACGGTAGGTTATCATTTATGAGATATTTTTTTCTCATTTCTTGAATTTTTGGATCTTGGCATGGGGTTATCCTTCCAGGGCCCATAACACCTAGAAGGGTGGACACACTAATTCCCCATCTCATAGCATGGAGGACTTTAGATCTATGATTCAACTCTTGTCCTACTGGTCCACTAATCCAATTAATATAGTTAACTTATGCTTGAGTTAGCGTAGCTATGGCAATTTTTGATTATTGACTTTCACCTAAAGTATTATCAGGGTTCACCAATTGTCTGGTTTATTGGACCAGGTGTCCCAGATTAATTTTTAGTTGACGGTAATGCTCCCTATACCATCTACCGTTGGACCTTCCAACCCCAAGGACCAGCTCCCTAGCCTTGAGTTTAGTTGGCAATTCAACAACTCATGATGATCTTGAGAACCCTCATGTACTACATCGTACAAAAACCTAGAACAATGTCCCATACCATCGTTCGTTACTCTCGATAACTAGGAATCCACTAACCTTGCTAGAGAATAGTTGTCCCCGATTCACAATAGTCACCACTATGCACTATTGGAGTTGGGTGAATGTACATCCTCCTCGATGGTATTAGTAGTTTATCCTACTCGATGAATGCTTCGTAAACATCTAGGTTTGATATTTTTCTTTTGGTGGTTAACATCATGGGTTTCATAGGAATTGAAGTTTGTCCAAGGTTTACAATTTAAGATTTTATTAATTGATCGAATTCCAATTTACTTCATTGTAGAACATAATGTTAACATAGCTAAGGAAAAATCAACTAAGCAAAATATTAAGTATTTTAATTTGAATACTATCTTCTATAGCTTATAACAAAAACAAACTATTAAATACTAAGTACAATCTATCTAAATTATTATTGGATCCTATCTTTAATCAAAATAAAGCATAAATATGTGACATATAAAAGAACTAATTTGTTATTCAGTTGTTCGATTATTATTATAAAATAGACCCACATATCATATATCGGTAGTAGCAGTGTTCATCTAAAATTTTAACTTACTCTATTTACTTTAAGTTAGTTTCTATAAAAATATCCCTTTTCTAAATTTAGTAAAATATTTTAAAAACATAATTTACAACATATCAAAAGAACATAACATACTTTTACATACTCTGCACATTTTTATAAGAATTTTTAAATAAAGCTTACTCTATTAATACTTGATAAAAACAATTTAATAAGAATACTAATATAAAACTAATTCTATATTATTAATCTCATTAACAACTCACTTATATTTACTATAAACTAATCTATTATTAGACTTTATAACATAATGTAAAACTCTTTAGAAGAATATAAAAACTTTTAATATCAAAAAGCTACCAAAAATAATCCGACGAACCTCTAAGGAATTCCTTATTATTGACCCTTCTTAAAAATTAGGGTTGAATTTTCACACCGCTCCAGTAGTTTAAAAGTAAGTTGAAAAATTGAATACTCCAATTAACAAGCATATGCTAACGAAGCAAACATTTAAATCGAGCGATGAAGAAATGTCATTTATCATCAGGCTTTAATTCTTTTATTAAAATCTTTTCCCACAATATTAAAAAGTCATACGACATAATTATTGATCCCAAAATCAAAGAATTAAAATCAGAATATAAAATAAAGGGATTTGACTCATTTCCAAAGTATGGGTTTACTGCAATCTTGGTAGCAAGTTCTCTTCGCTAGTCCGATAAGAAATAGATACATTAATGAGTTCTGATTTTTTATGCACGATAGAAAACAACGAGACTGGTTTCGATTTAAAAGTTTTAAATAAATTAGTGTTCCCAAGGCAAAAAGACATCAACGTTATGATATTAAACTAACGACGAGGAAGAAGCAACGTCAAAATATACAATTGAGTAGACAACACAATGGTTATATTAATACCAATATTTTTAAAAATGACTATGATTCCTTAAAAAAATACTTGACATCGACACTTTAAAAACCAAATAGTTTGTTTAGTATTATCTAGTTTAGGGATTTGATCCAACATTTAAATTTCCATTTAAAAGTTTTCAACACTTTCC